>MU228365.1:1725088-1736127 GCA_018584345.1 Thuja plicata | reverse complement strand
ATCTATTAATTAATGGTTTTTTAATCATTAATTAATCATCTATTTTCCTCTAAATTCATTCCCCAAATCATCTAATCAGATTCCTAAAATTAATTAAATAATTAATTTTATTTAATTAATTAACTTTAATTGATTATTTACCATTAATTAATTAATTAAACTCAATTTCCTATAGTTTGAATTCAAATATTTAAACTTACTAATTAAATTCTTCCAATTAAATTAATTTAATTTCATCAAATAAAGTAATTCTTAATAAAAAAGAATTCAATTATCTCACATGTTGAAAACAATTATTAAATAAATGAATTAAATATTCATTTATCTTCAAAGAGATAACTCCAATCAGATCCCGTGGGTTACTCCACCCATCTCTCCAGTCCACATAGGTAACTTCACCCACCCCTTCAGTTCAAAAAGGTAACTCATAATTAGCTCTTCAGTTAACCAAACTTTATCTCCTCTTAACCAAATAAAGAGGTGGAGTTTACTGAGGACCTCTCCTATTCCTTTTGATCTCAACCGTTCATCTCCCTATCTCTGGGATTGATCTCAACCATTCATTCCATCACCAATTCCTATATAATAAACCCTTCATAACCATTTGAAGGATCCAGGATTTCAAGCTCTCATGCGCCATTACTCCATCAGTTTGGTACTAGCATTCAAGCCATCTTGCAATCACACACACACACATTTCAATTGTCAAATTCTCGACGCTTCTCAAGTCATAGACGCTGCCCCGCCAATACTGAGCATCAAGAACAACATTTTGGAAGGAGTAGAGAGAAACAATAGAAGCTTCAGCATCATGGGGTTTGCATTTATTTGTCTTCCTTTGTCTTTCTTGTACATTTTATTGCCCATATTTCTGTTATTCATATAGTAGTCATTGTATACTTGATTTGCATTCATTTGTGAAACCTGTGCTACTAACCCTCACCTTTGGAAAGCTATGGGAATCAAGAAAGAGAGGCATACATTTTGGTGAACCCAACATGAACAAATAGCCCAAATATCTCTTGCAGACGAAGAAATGAATTGATCAACCATGACCGTACGGTCATAATTTTAAAAATTGCACTTTTCTTCGACATTTGTACTATTTCACAATTGCTGGTATTTTACCGCAATCATATATACTGTGCCGCAATCGACTGGTTTAATACCGCAATTGATTGCAGGCTTTCGCAGTAATTCTGTCCATTTCTTGTCTTCTGACTTCTGATATTTTGCCGCAATCGCCCGATCCGTGCCGCAATCGCAAGAATTTTGTCGCATTTTTCTTATCCGTGCCGCAATTGACATCATTTTGCCGCAGTTTCCATTTAATTACCGCAATTGACAACATTTTTCCGTAGTTTCCATTTAATTACCGCAATCGACAGAAGTTTGCCGCAGTTGCCAGTTATTTACCGCAGTCGACAGAAGATTACCGCAGTTGAAGGAAGATTGCCGCAATCGCAAGAAATATTGCAAATATTAGATTCAAGTCTTCTGGTCATCTATTTCCAAATTGATATTCTTTTCAGTTTCTGTGCAGGATTGGATCAAAGTCACCAAGGACAGAGAAGGGTAAGTTTGGTAAGCATCCTCCGTTATTTCAAAGTTACTTATATCCTTATTTTACAAATAATCCTTTTTGGTACTAACTTGTTTAAACAAACACAAACTAAAACGAATTCATTTGTCGATTTGGGTTTTAAAAAGAACAGTGCTTGCAAAACATTTCACACCTCATATTTTGGATTTGGGCTTAAAATTGACGTGAGGATTAAGAATTGAACAAAGGCAAAGAATCTCTCGTTTTGGTGCAATAAAATTGAACAAGCAATCAACACTTCATTTTGGGGCTTAAAATTGAACATTTGTGCCTGTATGGTGTATATTAATTCATATTTCAAATTCAGAGCTTAATCAATTTACCTCATGTCTTGAGTTTTGGGTGCACTTGCACAAACTATTTAGATTACAAACCTTTATTTTCTTAGAATGGCCTGTCTAGGGAATGCACTTCTTCCTTGGAGGATGACCTTAAACCGGTAAATCCTTCCGACTGGTATATAAACAAGGTGCAAACCAAAGTTCCATCTTATCTAGCCAAGCTCGGGCAAGGTGTGTTGACAATAGTCTGGATCGGGTGAATATCCCTAAGGAGCCAGCGTGGTCAATTAGGCTCTTAAGTGAGTCACGCATGTACAAACCGATTGGAGAGACACCACAGACCCTTATTACAACCTGGTTAGTTAGAGACCACCCGTTTTACCTCCAAACAGATACCTTATTATAGTGCAAGGGGTTGAATAATTTTCCCCTAAAATTCCCAACATATGTGTCCCATAGTATTTGTGTAGTGAAAGAGATCTTCACTTCACGGCAACAATACCTGGAAACGGAAAAAACACAGGCACCTATGTCATGGATCTTCGTGTCCCAGTAGCATGACAATTTTTGTGTGAGCTAATGGACATTCAAGTATTGGGCCTATAACATTGTACTCTGAAGCCAATTTGACCTAGATTAAATCTGTTTGTTCATTGTTGAGACCTTGTGAAAACCTCGCAACTTGAAAAAGTTGTAGAACATACACTCTTCAATCTTCATTCTTCAAAACACTGTGTCTATTGTGCTTGTTTCTTTGCTTAGTTTCTAAAAAATGTAAAACCAAAACATCCAAACTATCAAAAAAATTCAAACGTGTTAAAAGTCTAGGGTGTCAAAAGGCAATTGTCTTGCTTATCAGAAGCATCGTTCTAGAAAATTTAAAAAAATCAAGCAGTGATTCTTATCCCTTAGTCTTTTTTTAGACTGTTCCCATTTCACTGCAATTGCCCACATCAGGCTGCAATTGAAGGAAGTTTGCCGCAGTTGATTCATTTATTGCCGCAATCATCATATTTATTACTGCAATCAGTTATAAATTACCGCAATCAACAGTCATTTTACCGCAATCGGTAGAAAAGTGCCGCAATTGATCAGATACACTATATTCCTATTTTGACCTGAAACCTTGAAAAGATCCTTCATTTGGTGTTTAAAACTAGTGTCTATCCTAGGAAAACACGAAGAACATTGTGTGAATCTCAAAACATTAAAGATTACCCTTTCTTTGTAGAAGCACGATTATTGTCAAAAGCATTTTTAGTTTGAAAGTTCAGACTCGACATATCTTGATCTCATCATTTCAAAATATCATCATCTTTTTCAAATTGAGTTTGTCCAAGATAAAGGTCGGCAAATCCTATCCTTTTTATCACAACTTTGAGATCAAGTTATTTTTAAAATCTGTCCTTAGAATTACCTTTGTCCAAAACATAAACTTGGATTTCCTCAAGAAAAGGATCTTCTTCCTTGTTTGCTTTATATCACTTGTTTTAGTTACAAAACCTGGACCACACGATGTCTCAGACACCTCATGACGGACCCTACACAAGGTCTAAGGCTAGAACTCAACCAGATGAGTCCTATATCAACCATTTCCCTGCTTGGGAGATAGAGCAAGAAAATGATCCCTTTGCGAATACCAGTCCCACTCTATTCATTGAACAGCCCCGTGGGGCAACCTTTTTCCAAGATATCATAGAGGACGAAATAGAAGATGTGGAAAAAGATTCTTACTCCACAAAAGTAGTTGATGCTATCGTAGAGAGGAACCCTGAACGTTACTTGGCCATGCTTATAAAGAAGGGAGTCAAACTCCCCACTGAATTCAACATGTCGACCATATGGCCTGAAAACCCTCTCGCAAGTCAAAACACTACTCAACCACCTCAGATACTACCTATTGTGTCTCCGATCTTTCCACCTTTCATCTTTCCTACATTAACGCAGACTATATCTGGTCAGGCTAAGGACCCAAACCAAGCTAGCACTTCATCCACTCAAGGCATGACAGGCCCGCAACTAAGTGTTCCCATGGTCACTAGTATGCCTACACATTTGGCCTCATGGCTAGGACAATCAAGCTCATATGCTATGCCTTCCATCCCATCAAACCCAACTTGTTCTGAAACATTGCTGCTATTACAATCAATGCACACTAGTCTTGGGATAAATACTTCATGCCCGTAGGGATCTATCTCGATAGGACCAACTTACAGTCAAGGCCCACCCAAGGCTACATCCCTTCCCATTCAACCCCCGCAATAGCAACCCCAGCTTCAGTTGCCCATTCCACCCTCGCAACAACAACCCCAGCTTCAGTTGCCCATTCAACCCCCGCAACAACAACCCTAGCTTTAGTTTCCCATACAACCCCCACAGCAACAACCTCAATTTCAATTACCCATCCAACCTCAGCAGCAGCAATAACAACCCCAACAGTTTCAAACCCAGTTTCAATCGCAAACACAAATGCATCACAACACACCATGGGCTACTCGTATGCCCACATTCACAAATCACTCTGTGGGGAATTAGTATCAAGTCCCTAGGATGAAATCTTACATTCCTACTCAAGGGACACAAAGGCGCAGTCTCATACCCACCACAACACAAAGGATCATTGCTCATCAGCCATAAAATCAGACAGACATGTTGATGCAACAAATGCAAACCCTTCAAACCCAAATGTTGGATATGCAAAATCAGGGGCACACAAAATCCTATACCGCAGAGGACTTATACCCATACCCCTTTGACCACTCACTTCACATGTCTCCATTTCCCAACCACTTCTCAGTACCAAAGTTTGGCAAGTATAGGGGCACTACAAACACTATTGAACATATACGAGAATTCTTTGCTAGTTGTGTCGAAGTCACACATGATGAGACGTATTTAATGCGACTGTTCCCACAAAGCTTGGCCGGTCCAGCAATGGAGTGGTTCTCACATTTACCCCATGGAATTCAGTCTTGGGGAGAATTGGCTAAAAAGTTCATAGCTCATTTCCATCATAACATCGAGCACAAGGTCAGCATCAAGGACCTTTGCGACATTAAATAGAAAGATGGAGAATCCTTTGTAAAATTCCTACAGAGATGGAGGAATATGGCAAACCGCATTACCTACGATGTGCCCAAACAAGACTTAATAGTCATGTTTGTTGACAATCTCATCCCAGACATGTCGTTTACAACGGAACTACAGCTAGCTCCAAACTTTACACAACTCATCGAAAGAGGAGTTCATTGTGAGCAGAACTTGGTCAAAAGAGGAGTCCTTGCAGATCCCACACAAACAAGTACAAATAAAAATTCAACGGATAAAGCTAAATGGTGGAACAAGAACAAAAATGTCACTAACGATGGTGTCATTGATGTAAAGATAGTTAACTACACACAACCCAAGGTGTCACTGCACGACGCACCTATGGCCAACCAAAAACCCACAGGACCCACTCAACAGGCATACATCCAAAACCAACCCCCTCTGCTACAAATGACCACTGTGTCAAATAATCAATAGCAAAATCAACGCAAACCACGGTTTCAATTCTAGCAACAAGATTTCACACCATTGGGAGAACGGATAGAATCATCTTTACGTAAGTTGATGTAATCAAACACTATCACCCTCCCAGAAATCAGGGACTTTGAACAAGATGAAAACAAACCAAAGTGGTATAATGACAAGGATTACTGCGAGTTTCATCGGGTGAAAGGTCACAAAACGGCCAACTGCTACCAATTGAAGCACGCTATTTAAGATCTAATTAACACAGGGGTCATCGATGTGACGAACACTCAAAACAATGGCACCACTGATCATACCATATTCAGTGATACCTTTCATGATCACAATAAGGGAAAAGCCTCCGGGTCTGGTGGACAAACCAATAAAGTTAACTATACTTATGCCAACAGTGACAATGTTATCAATTGCCTCAATCCTTCAGATAGCCATGTGGCTATGATCACTATCAGAGACCAAGGTAATAATTGTGCTGTAATAATGCGTCACACCAAAGTCATCTTGCAAGGAGTCCCATCCTCTTCCACTACGCAGTCAAATCCCATAGCAAACCCAAATCAACAAATGAGCATAGTGGACCAGCTCAAGCGCACACCTACCCAAATCTCCATGTTTGACCTTTTGCGCATATCTCCACAGCATAAACTGGCACTTGACCAAGCACTTCAGAATGCAACTGTCCCAAGGGACATAACCCCTGAGAACTTCCAAATGATGGTCAACTATATAGTAGCTAACAAACATGCCACATTCACAGACCGTGATGTGCCACCGCATAAACCCCTGTATAATGATCCTCTACACTTACTTGTCCAGATCCACAAAAGCGATGTCCGAAGGGTCCTTGTTGATGGTGGAGCTGGGTTAAAAATTTGTACTCTAAAGTTAATCAAGCAACTGGGTTATTCAGAATCTAGCATTGATGTCACAAGGAGGATAAATATCAGAGCCTATGATGAAGAGGAAAGTTCTTCTAAGGGTATTATCATTCTACCTGTTCGTATTGGTCCCGTGGTAAAAAACACACCCTTCCAAATCTTAGACCTTGAGTTGGGATACAACATGCTATTAGGGAGACCTTGGATACATGAAATGCAAGTTGTACCTTTGACATACCATCAATGTATCAAGTTCCCTCACCAAGGAGAAGAGATCATCATAGAAGGGGATCCCAATCCATTCTAGTACTGCAATATGGTCCAAATTAGCACTGATAACCAAGTGCCTTCAAACCAAGATGCAAGCATCCCATCCTCTTCAGATTTGAATCCCAAGGATTTCACACGAGCAGTAGGAAAGATAGTCATTAACCAGGATGCAAGTAATCCACCCCCTTCAGATTCAAAACTTAAGGATATCACACAGAAAGCAAGCAAGATATCCATCACAGACAAGGGTTATGGTGAATATAGATATGAGGAGGATTTTACTATCACACACATGCCTCAAAGCCCAAGAATTTATGGAATGCCACAACCGGGTGTTGTAACAAAAACTCCACAGCCGGTTCTATTCCGATGTGCACCCACAACCTTTGTCCAATGGGGAGACATAGCAGAAGAGAATCCTTTTGAACAAGACATCAACACCTGGTTATATCAAGACACCCCTGAGACAATCCGACCACCACTACCCTTGGCAAATTACAGTAATGGTTACACGATGATACAAAGATTTGGGTACGATGGTACAAACGGACTGGGGGCAAGGAAACAGGGCATATATGAATTACCTCTCCCACCAACCCAGAGAAACATAAGAGGTTTTGGATATGGACAAAAAGCACAAATCCTATGAACCAAGACATTCAAGTCAATCACGAGCAAATAGCAGAGATGCACCGGGGGCACAACACAGAGCATGTCCTAATAAGCAACATATTAGCGCAGTTGTTGCCTGCCGAAGAGGGAACCAAACAATCCCTAAATAACCTAAACATAGCAATCGATGATACCCAAGGAAGTGAGACATTGGATGAACATTCCATTGAGACAGACTCCCACGAGTATGAGTGGAGATCCCTCCATGATTCTGAACCATCAATCCCTTACTTTTCCCCTCGGGCTGACATTATCATAAATCTAGGAGACCTATTTGAACAACTGACCATTACCAAAAAACCCTGTATAGACAAACATATCATTCATCAGACCTCAAGTGGTGCATCCTCATCATAGTCCAATTTCGTAGGCACCATATCAGCAGTCCCATTCAGTCAACCAAAGCCAAATGGTAGTGAAAGTGTCTGTCTCGTACACCCTGAGCTTATAGAGTGGGATCAACAAGGACCACCTGATCTAGATGTTTTCGAGAACGATGAGGCTATAGCTCAATTTATGGGACTGAGGGAAGGCATCCCATCAGGAGATCACAAGGCAAGATTCTCTTTCAACCTAGACAGAGCAGCATATTTCGGGGAGGAAGCTCCTCTTTCCTTCCTCTTTCCAGTCCACAAAATAAAAAAGAACAAAAGAATAAAAAGCTTAAAGAAGACGTATCTTCTAGAGAAAACCTCACTGAGGCACTACAAGATGGAAAGAAGGAATTTCTCCCCCTGACAAAGGAGAAATCAGCACTACTAGCTGAAGAGACAAAGGAAATTGACTTGGGGGATGACAAGAACCCAAAGAACATCTACCTGGCAAAATCTCTCACCCCTGAGGAGAGAGAATAGTTCATCAGTTTCTTCAAAGAAAGAATGATCAATTTTGCATGGTCTTATTCACATATGCCAGGATTAGATCCAGAGTTGGTGCTACACCATCTCCCATTGCTACCAAATGCTAAACCTGTCAAACAGAAGCTAAGAAAGATGCATCCTCATGTGGCATTGTTAGTCAAGGCAGAACTGAAAAAGCTCTTGGACGCTAAATTCATAAGACCCATACCATATGCGGATTGGATATCTAATCTAGTACCAGTAACAAAGCACAGTGGTCAAATATAGATTTGCATGGACTTCTGGGATCTCAACATAGCATGTCCCAAAGACGACTTTCCTCTACCAAATATTGACATGATAGTAGACCTAACTGCGGGACATCAAATGCCATCCCTCATGGATGGTTTTTCAGGTTACAATCAGATAAGGATAGCACTAGAGGACCAACACAAGACAACTTTCACATGTCCATGGGGCACATATTACTGGAATGTCATGCCATTTGGTCTAAAGAATGCCAGAGCTACATACCAAAGGGCCATGACAACTATATTCCTTGATCTCATTCATAAGACAATGGAAGATTATGTCGATGACATACTAGCAAAGTCCATACTTCGAAAGGATCATCTACAAGTTTTGGGACCTATCTTTGATAGAATGGAGGAATTCAAAGTCCGACTAAATCCAAAAAAGTGTGCATTCGGTGTCACAGTGGGAAAATTACTAGGGTTCATAGTATCACACAGAGGAATTGAAGTGGATCCAGCAAAGGTCAAAGAAATATTGGAGATGCCTCCACCATCAAACCTGAGACAACTACGAGGATTACAAGGAAGGCTCCAATCGATCAGATGCTTCATAGCTCAACTAGCTGACAAGTGTCACCCCTTCCAACATTTATTGCATAAAAACATTAAGTTCATATGGACAGAGCAGTGCAAACATGCATTTTAGATATTCAAAGATTACCTGCTTAAGTCACCTATATTGGTACCATCAGTACAGGGTAGACCATTGCTTCTGTACATCTCAGCAATAGAATCAGCGTTAGGGGTACTATTGGCACAACATGATGATGAAGGGAAAGAAAGGGCCATCTATTACCTAAGCAGGACATTGGTTGGATATGAGCTAAACTACACACCGATAGAGAAGTCATGCCTAGCAGTTGTTTTTGCTTCATAGAAGCTAAGACACTACATGTTGAGCCACCAAACAAAACTGATAGCACATATTGATCCTCTCAAGTACCTCCTGAGAAAAGCAGCACTAACTGGACGTTTGGCCAAGTGGGTAATGATCCTAAGCGAGTTCGACATTGAATACATAGATAGAAAGGCTATCAAGGGACAATTGATCGCAGATCAACTAGCAGAGGCACCTATCCAGGACCATCAACCCATTGTATCTGAATTTCTTGATGAATCCATCCTGACACTACAACCGGTGAGAGAGGTATGGCAGCTATATATTGATGGATCATGTACAAACCATGGTGCAGGGGCAGGGATAGTGCTCATCACTCCAGACAATGATACAATTCCAAAGTCCTTTAGACTCAATTTCTTGTGCACCAAAAACATAGCAGAATATGAGGCACTGGTAATTGGTCTAAAGATAGCAATCCAATGGAGAAACAAGAACTTGAATGTCTTTGGTGATTCACAGTTGGTCATTAGCCAAGTTAACAATGATTACATGACCAAAGATGAGAGGCTCATACCTTACAGAGTCCAAATGGAAGGACTGCGCACAAAATTTCATTACATTCTGTTTGAGCAAGTCCCAAGAGCATAGAACAAAGTGGCAGATGCGATGGCTACCATAGCATCACTGATTGATATGCCAGGTAACGACACCAAATTCCAATTTCTAGTGGAGAAACTACTGGTACCATCACATCAGGAACCTATCACAGAATTAACATGTGTCCTTGTTGGTCCTGAATCCCCATGGTACCAAGATGTCTATAGCTATCTCCAAAATAATTTCGTACCCCCAAACTTGTCTAGGAACCAAAGAAAAACCCTCATCCGACAAGCCTCTAGATATATGATCCTCTCAACTACTCTATACAGATGAAGTCTCGATGGAACATTACTATGATGTCTCACTTCCATGGAATCCCAGAAAGCTTTGTATGAGGTACATGAAGGAATATGTGGAACCCACGAAGGTGGCAAAAATTTAGCTAAGAAAATAATCCGCATGGGATACTATTGGCCCACAATAGAGATAGATGCACACAAGCATGTTCAAAGGTGTAGACAGTGTCAAATTCATGGAGACCTCATCCATGCACCAGCCCAGGAACTAAATCCCATTACATCACCGTTACCATTTTCAATGTGGGGATTTGACCTAGTGGGCAAAATAACACCTTCTTCAGCAAACGGACACAAGTAAATCATAGTAGAAACGGAGTACTGCACCAAGTAGGTCGAAGCAATTCCCCTCACTTACATCACTGGAAAATATATAGCTATGTTCATACTTAATCACATCATCTGTCGATATGGGATCCCACAAACAATCCTGACAGATCATGGTACCCCTTTCCAGAACAAGGATGTTGAAGAATTATGTGAGCCGTTCCACATCAAACATGGATTCTCTTCATTTTACTACCCTCAAGGGAATGGACAAGCCGAAGCTACAAATAAAACAATTTTGAAGATTTTGAAGAAAACAGTAAATGAATCAGGGCGAGACTGGCATTTACAGCTTAGTCCCGCATTATGGGCATACATAACTAGTGTGAGAACACCAATGGGGGCAACTCCTTTCTCCCTATTCTATGGAATAGAGGCGGTATTACCCCTCAAAGTGGAGATCCCATCCCTAAGGATATCATTAAAGAACCTAGTTTCTGATGAAGACTATAGAGTAGCAAGGCTCAGTGAGCTAGAGTTACTAGATGAACGAAGGCAACATGCTTTCGACCACTTACAAGGCTATC
>MU228365.1:1686111-1697151 GCA_018584345.1 Thuja plicata | reverse complement strand
GGTCAAGAGTACATTTGCTAAGAATTGAGCTCTGAGTTCTAGATACTAACCTTGCTAGAGTTTTCTCATATTCATATATTCCCTCCAAAAATTGATCCAGAGCTCTGTTAGTAAAGCACACTATGAGAATGGTACTAAAGGAATTTTCAATCTTATGAAGAAAAGCCTTTATAATTTGCAACTCGGTAAATGTTTTTCCAGTGCCAGGAGGGCCCTGAATAATGGCCAATTTTTTTATGAGCTCATGATTAATGGCTGCCTCTTGACTATCATCAACATAATCACATTTGCAGACTTGTTTCCAATCAAAATGACATTGAAGCTGAGTTTTTTTGGCTTCCAAATAAACTAACTGATCTATAAACAAAATATTTAATGAAAGACCAAATTCTAAATCATCTTTACCTCCTCTCATGCCCACATATTGAACAAAGTTATAAACCTAGAAATCAAAGGACCCTTTCTGCTCAACAAACTCCCATTTTTTCTTGTAACTCCCTCTAATTTGGTTCACACACTCCCTATAAGCTTCAAGTAAATCTTCTCTTATAACCCTGAACTGGGTGTGTAAATAATTACATATACATTCTCATAGGGCTCTCCAGTTCTCTATTTATAGGAATACAAGACTCTCCATCTGCGCCATCATTTTGGAAGAGTTCCATGGCAGGAGGTAATATATGGGTTGAGAGAGAGAAAGAGAGAGAGAGTTCCTACTCCCTCTGTCTCTACAGTTCTTACTCTCTCTCCTAGGTATTTTTGTTATACTATAAATATTAATAAATAATTAATACTAATATTATACTATTATAAAATAAAGAAATAAATAATAATATAATACTAATATTTAAATAATTATATAATACTAATTCTATTACCATCTAATATTAATATTAAAACAAATGAAATTTATAATATATAAATTAAAACTCATAAAATTAAAAAAACTTGAATCATAAAATTTTGAAATCAAAATGTTGTATTTGGGCGGGAGATATCGGATATATGATAATATCATATATATGATAATATCAGACATGCAATAATATTGGATATACGATTAAGCTTGGTAGTTGCTTTAGGTTTTGGCTTTCCAATGCCAAACGTGGTTGGTCGACCCAAATGACGTGTTCACCATATTTCCTCTGATCTATAGACTTAGACAATGTAGCAGACGACCTTTTTTTCACCCAAAATTTATGAAACAAAAAGGGTTTCTTAAAGACATTATCAACTTTCCATCAATATAATTATTGTCAGAATTCAAGTTCAGTAAGTGATAATTACTTATTTTCAAGTTGAGATATCTCTAAAGTCATGATTGACATACTGATTGAAAAACAACCATAACTTTCAAACGGTTTAACCTTTTTGAAATCTGAAACATGGGTCACATTCTATGCTTTGCCTACTATAAGAAAAAAAAAGTTTGTAATTTTGTACAATTTAGAATTAGTTAAGGTGGTCAGACACGAGAGTTTTTTTATTTTGAATAAGTTGTAGCAAAAAATTCATAATTAATTATTTATTTGGAAAAAAATTACACAAAAATATGCGTCACATCCGGGCATGAGTCTACTACTTATATTTAGAATCTTGTCAAAATATATCATCATTTGATTGTGATTAAGGTGGTCAGACATACACGTACTTTTTATCTTTTTTCCTAAAATTTTTGTACTACTGCATTGAAATCTAAAATATTGAACAATTAGATTAATTTTTTTCAGAAAAGGGCTAGTAGTTTAGAAACTACATTCAATTTCCTATAGATTCTATTCTTGCAACTTTTTCACATAAGGTTGATAAGATGTTCAACTTTTTACGTCAAGTTGAGTAACCCTGATTTTTTGAATTCTCATTGCCACTTAAGGCCATAGCTTGGTATACCATGATCCTGCACATACCCTTATATTATAATATATTAGAATATAATATATTATTAAATATTATAAAATATTGTTAGAATATATTATAAAATTTATATAGAAATTGATATATATTGTTTGGTTCCCACATCTACTTATCGAATGTTCAATAAGTATCTGATATCCAATAGCTATCAAATACCCGATACCTAAGACTATTTATGCCAAACAACAAGCCGTGACTGTCATTTTTTATAGCCATTTTCATCTTTGAAGGGCCTCCATATCGTGTATTTTATTGCCATCGTATATTAGATACATCCTAGTGATTTTTCTTTATAAGTTTATCAAAGGTAAGTGGGTTTTTTAGTTTTTTATCCTTTTTTGTAAGTTTTTTAGTTGAATTTGTATTTTCTTGGTTAAATGTAGGGTTTTTTAAATTGAAACCAACTTCAAAAAAATAACTCAAACCAACTGGAATGCTTAAGGAACTCAAGACATCACATATTTTTGTAACTGGATTCACAAGATGAATCTGTACCAGGTCGTACACTATCAAAATAACTCAGAAAACTCTTCTATTTCCTCCTCTAAACATCAAGCTCTGTACACAGTAAGTTCTCCTCTTCCTAGAAGGCACCAGATCACCTAATAGCATCATATACGCATTACAGATGCTTCAAGAAGTTGGTGTGGTCGGTTACAATGAAGTTGTCATTCTTCGAGCAACATTTTTCAAAAGTAGCTCATGCAACATTTTGCAAAAAGACAACTTTTTGACAACATATGGGAAAGTTGCTATTTTGGACAAATGCCAACCTTACCAACCTCCAAGGATGTGGGAGAGGTTCAAAACATGACAAGAACCTATTCTAAGGACTTGAAACACAAAATTATAACCAAACACTAAAATCACCAAAAGACTAACATGGTCTAACCATGGTTCAGGAACCCATAGGCTTATAACTTAGCTTAGGGTCCTTCACCTTACATCATAGACCCACACAAACACACACAAGGGTGATCTCAAGGATGCACCTTATTACAAACACTAAAGCATGAAAATAAGAACTTCAGGAAGTGCCCTGCACCAAGACTGGTTAAGGTCTACTCTATTAAGAGCTTTAGCAACACTGTTTAGTGTGCACTCGGTTAAGAGATTTACAAAGGATTGTTAAATCCACCTTTCTTGAAAGGATTTCTTCTATTTTCTACACTTGTTAGAATGTAGACAAAAATATTCAATGACCTGAGTATATGCAATCTATAATTATTGATTACAGAACCATTAAATTCACATGTACAATGTATCACCTAATGTGATTGATTAATACTTTTATTGCTCGGTAGCCTTGAATTTGGTTCTTGATAACCTAATTCATATTTTGTTGTTCTTGCTTGAATCTCTTAGTCTGATCCATAGATGTGCTCCTTGGCTACTATCATCCTAACATCTATATGAAATGAATGATTACATATCTATTTATACAATAGATTGACCTAATTAAGTTTCACATATTACAAAGATAACTCTATGATCAAAGGTTTACAACTTGACCTTGATCTCCTAGTTTGCATGTTTTCAATTAGTTAGACTGATTAAAAAAATTACTATTATATTTCTTGTCCCTCAAGAATAGTTTTAAATCAAATTAAAATGCTAAATATAAAACATAAGTGTTTTATCTGACATGGAAGTCAGATTCACATTTCTCAAGATTTAACTAACTTTCGGTGACTGATGCTCGGGTTGCTCTGTTGTCAGTCTGTCAGTGTTCCTTCTCTGAACTGTCCATCGGGTTCCCTTTCTCTGTCGGGTTCCTCTTCTTTTTTGCTCTGTCGGTTTACACTTCGATATTTTCAGATTGAACTATGCAAACTGTGTCGGGTTTCTCTTGTGATCTATCTTATCAGTTTTCTCTTGAACTTAACACTTTCGGTGACCTTTGTTATCTATACTTTCAGTTTGTACTTAAATTATGTCTTTCGGTGTAGGTGTTACCAATGGTACAAAAACTATTTTCCCTTTGCATACTAATGGCAAAATGTGTCATCAATATCCATGTACTTGATTGGTTGCAGTGAGGAAAGCATATATATTGTATAATCCTCTCACTAACAAGCTTATTATGTCTCCACTCTAACATTTTTTTCTGACTTTGTACAATCGAATCCAAATGTGGATTATGAGCACAAAAGACTTGACTAGCAGAGCACAAAACACATAGAGAAAATAACTTGAAACTCTACTTCAATCAAATTCTCAAAAGAAGAGAAATGAGAAAGTGAAGTGATTAAAATTTAGATGTGGATAGTTTCATATAAGACTATAGACCAAGTTGGAGCTAGCATAGAGTAGAACAAGTGAGTCTAATAGGGCATGCTAGTGTACACTACTAAGTTGAAATTCCTTGAACTCAAGAAGAGTACATTGGCAACATTAGTATTGTTATTAGATGACTGTTTGGGTTGACTTGGAGTGCTCTAGCATGCCAAGGAATGTCCTAATCAAAATCTTGCAATGTTTGAAGATGATTTTTGAGATTTGGTTGGTAAATGATTCCCTCATAATAGTTAATTGCAGATTGCATGTTGTCAACCATTATTTTGTATAATATTTTGGATTAGGAGATATCACATAGATGATTTGTTTCCCTTTCTTGTAAAAGTTGTGTTTGCATTTGTATGCTGCCAATGACAAATGAGAAATGGAAAGCTTTTGATTGGTGCAAAAAAATGAATTATTCTACGGCATGTCAATTTCATTTTTTTCTCCCATTCTAAAATTTATGGGGCTCATTTGAAGTTTTTAGCTCCTCGTCAATGAGTTTTTTGGTAGAATACCCTTTGGAATCAAGGACATTTGCATTGTAATTGCAAACCATTACTCGTTTCTTTCAACAGTTAATAAAACTGTGTTTCTTTAGCTTCATTTTTTAGTGGATCTTCAATTCAATTGTATCTCTTAATTTCCTATCGGCGTATCCATGCAAGTGCCAGTTTTAAAACTGGATGACCCGCCACAAAAGTTTGAGACCTTGTTAGACCATTGTACTCACAGAATTTATGGCTTTACTAAACAGTCGTACGAACTGCTCACTATTGTTTCATTGCTTCATTTATATGTATGTGAAGAAGGATGAGTACGCCTTGAGGGGGATGCATGGACACTAGTCATCCATTTTGATTATGGATAAGCCAGCGCCGCAAACAAATACTAGATCAACACGGAACTCATCTCCCACATGAATTGACCTTTTAAAATACAACACGCTAAGGGCAGATCCCCATGCGGCTGCCAAGCTTATTTTAGCTAGCAGCTGCCACTCAACATTTTTAGCAGTAATTTGTGAAGCTGGTGGCCCCATGGTAATTGAATTTTGCTGCTTATTTTTTTAGGAGACATAAAAAATAAAATGTTTAAATAAAATCTTAATAATAAATTTTGTAGATAAGTGTTTTGAGAAAAAATAGGAGATATAAAAGAAGAGGGAAAATGATTTGTGAAACATGTGTCATTTTTGTCAAGAAGCAGCCGCTACTTATTTCAGCCCCCCCTTTTTTCAATGCTTATTTTTAATTTTTAAGCGGTGGCTGCTCCCCTAAAGTAGGAATAGATTCTAAATTATCCTTTTCCTCTTATTTAAAAATGGCATGGGGACACTCCTTAATTTTCAGCACAAATTGCACTTAACCGGCCACATGAAAGGTAAGACTCTAAAAGCACTGATGCCCATATTTAGATGAACACCCTTCTCTCCATCATTTTAACTGACCAAACAGATTCCATTTTGTCATCATCTGATTTTACACAGAAATCCTGCCGTCCATGTTTTTTAAATGATTGTACACTTTTTTTCTGCCCTATTGACTTGTGGATCACTCGTACAATACATCAAGGAATCCTTTCTTTTCAGCTTATCTTTGCAATACATTAAGGAATCCTTTTCTTTCAGCTTATCATTCGGAAGAAGGAATCTTGTCATTCGCAAACTTTCTTTCGATTTCAGCCATCATTGAAACTCCCTAGTGTTTATCATTGGATTTCTGGATGAAACTGTTTTCATGGGGGCAACCTGCTGGGCTTCTCTTGTCAAGCCATGAAATGATGTCTGAGAATACCAACTCAATATGTTCAGGAGGCTCACCACAGGTCAAGCCATGCCACATGTCAGGGTACAACTTGAACGTCTTATCCAGGCTCCTTGCTGAATCATGCAACAATTGGCTCACAGATGGGTCGGTCACTTTGTCATCTTCACCGTGGACAATCAGGAAGGGAAGAATAACCTGCACAATTCAATATTTTTAAGTATTTTAGTCACTGTATGTTACCGGGCATGTTAAAAGGTTCATCTAGCATCTTTATAAAGAAGTGATGGAATAGGAGCTACCTCATCAAGCCGTTTTTCTATATCAATACTTGTCATCAAGAGCTCGTATCCGGTCTTCAAACGTGGCTTTCCTAGATAGACATATGGATTTTCAAGAATCTGCATTTAATTTACATGGTCAGCATTCTGAAAAATAGAAAATTGCTTTGTTGTATCTGTAATTTTGGAGAAAAAAAGATGGAAAAGAGAGTAACAAGGCAAAACTAGAAATCTTGCCCTCTGACTTGTATTGTCTTGCGCTTTTGATTTGTGTATAAAAATGTTTTTTTTTATCATTATAGAAAATTTAACCTCTCACTCAGTCATTCTCTCCCCATTTGTATGGATAAATTAGTCTCTCCCATTTGTATGGATGAATTAAGAAAAAATAGTAAATAGTTAAAGATCAATGTGGTAAGATTTCTAAATTTGATGATAAAAGTTTCTCTTTTATCATCAATATTGTGGATCTATCATTTCTTTTTCTTTGTAGTTATTTCATTTTGATGATAGATTATGAAATATGATCTAAATTATTGATAATAAAATAAAATTTCATAATCAAATTTAAATATTTTATCAAAAGTAATATAATTGAATAGAAATTTCATATTTTCAATAGATCAAACATTCTAATTTAACACCTTCCATTTACTTTGGAATAGGACTAAAATGAAGTATTTCTTATAAGAAAATCATTATCTATCGTATTTATGTTATTAAAAGATCCTTTTGTGATGGATCAATTGACTTCACTAATCTAAACAATATCATACATAATGAATATGTGTATAATAGAACATTCTATATAGAAAAGACTCATTATGCATTTATATAACTCTTGCTTATGTGGTTTAATAAGCCCATTTATGATGGATCAAATGACAATGGATGTTTACCTTTTGCCTCTTCTGAGGGTCCTTAAATGCCAAGGGAATAATGTCCTGTGTAGGCACTATCTTCCACGTAGGGATTACATAACTCAGCTTGCTCAATATGCTGATGACCAGGGGATGAGGCTTCATATCATCTGCTATCTATAATAAAGCACAGAACTATGGTAAGCCAGGTTCAACTTTATTCTCTTTTATTTTTATACAATTTAGCATTTTCATTCATTTATACTTTCTCTGAAACAAATTACTCTGTGTCATGCTCTAACATTATTATAGGGGCTTTCAATAAGGAGTACGGTATAGCTATAGATATTATCATATATTATCTCTAGATTCATATATAGACTGTTTGTGTATAGTAGATTAAAAAAAAAGAATCTTTTTAACATTACTTTACACATTGGCGCAACGAGCACTGCACCACTCCAATAACCAGGCTGTTTTCTATGTATGAGAAGAGCAACGGCCCCACCCATGGATTCTCCATACAAGAACCTTGCTTTCTTTTTGTACTCTTCTTTTTCTGCCCGTAATGTTTTTTCATCTGCAGACTTATACATGAAATCTTAGAATAACAGAGTGATAGAAAAGTTTTTAATAGTAGAAATACCAGCAACGCTCTTGAAGAAAGCTGCACAGTCATTTGTAAGCTCCTGGAAACTATTCACGTAACCATGCAAGCCGGCAGACTTTCCATGCCCTTCATAATCTATGCCAAACACTGCATATCCGGCCTTGGCAAGCCCCATTGCTGTGTCTGAAACAACATAATTTTTGTTAACATTTGATTTGAAGTATAAATCTGCTGAAACCATGATAATTGGATTGGAAACTGGAAAGGGGAAAAGAGAAAACAGAATTTATAAGGGAAAAGCAATTGAAGGAAACCAAAAAGTAGTACCTTGCATGTAAATGCTGCACTCCATGCCATAGCCTACAATCACCAGATGAAGAAGAATAAACTTCAATATAACCCAATTGAGAAATTCAGAATCACCAGATGAAGAAGAATAAACTTCAATATAACCCAGTTGAGAAATTCAGCTACTATTATGAAACCCAAAAACTAAAATATTAAGACTCACCGTGGCAGAGGCATATCAGAGCTTTGGCTTCCCGATTTGTAGGCAGCCATCTGCATGTGAAAAGCTTTAATCCTCGAGAATTCACAATGAATTCCTGCACCACCATTAGAAGGGGGAAAAAATTATGTAAATGGAAAATTTCTTAAAACCCAGATCAAAATTCTCCGTTAAAAACTACTTGAAAACCAAAAAACATTTGCAATAGTTGGTTGAAAACCATCAAAAACCAAAGCAGGGGATCCAAACTTAAAAAAACGATCTTGATCCTAGAATCTCCTAACCATCACTGGACATAAAAGAAAAAAGACAACGGATAAAATTCAATATTTATCAGTATTTACCTCTTCATATGTAACATCACTGTGTGTCTCCCCTGCCGCCTGCAAAAAAACGTCATCAGCTTCATCAAAATTTCCTTTTGGAAAGCTCTGCATTTGTGGGTGCATTATGGCAAATCGGTGAGAGCCGTAATTTTCTAAATACCAGTCAAAGCAACATAAACATTCCATAAACACCAGATCTTTCGGCCAAAATCGGGCTTAAAACAGGCTAGAAATAAAACACAAAATCTCCTAAGCTGAACATAATTCTTACCATTTCAGCGATTTTTGTCAGGGGCGCCTTGGAATCGATGCTGTACAGAAAACTAAACACAAAAGCAGGATTTTTTGCTTTCCGAAGACTTATAAAAGGGTGTTCACCACTCCTTTACAGCATTAGATACGTAGAAAAATAATGCAAGACCAGATAATTATGTACCACAAATACGAGTGTAGAGTAGCACGCGGGACCGACCGCGGCCAGATTCCAATGACCTCGCTTTTGCAAACGCTCTAGAATCGTTAGAATCGTATACGTCCTGTGCTAACTATTTCCATATTCTATTAATTTATCATTGTTTTCTAATTAGATTTTTTATTTTTCTTAATAAATATAGCTTTAATATAGCGGGCACGGAGTTGATTTGAAGTTGTGGATAAAGGACTCATATGATCTCAGGTTTGACTCTCGCCCCAATATTCCCAGTTTTAATATAAGCTTTAATATAGCTTTAATTGTTATAAAACCATAGATATGAGTCAATCCCAGTGGTTTAGGAACATTGATTATTAAGCATTGAGCACAATAGCCCTGACGTCCGCGTATTTTCGAGCCCCACTATTCTTATTATAAAAATAACTAACCAATAATTAAAGAAGTTTGACTAGCTTATAGCTATCCTTATTTTAAAGATAATTTACGAGTATTTTATAGAAGTTTGACTAGATGGCACGTCGTTTTTTCCGCTCAATAAGAGTCCATTCTAATTTCTTTGATTTTATTAGTGTTGAGTACATTGACAATTAATTTTAGGGTACCTAGACAATTTTTCCCACGAAGATCGGATTTTGTACTCATCTTTCATGTGTCCATTTTTCCGTGCTCATGAGCTCAGACTTCTTCAAGCTTTTATTTATGACGAGAACTTTTTGTGATAATTGGCTCTTATCTTGTAAGGTGGACCTGTATGCTTTGCCATAGATAAAAAGGATATGATTTCCATTAAAGTGTCTACTATATATGGTCGGTATCGATTCAGATTGGCTTTTTGTTGTCATGTTATCTCATGGCGTGTTTGATCTTCAAATAATTCTTATCGTTTAAAGTGCTGCCATCAATGCTCCACTCCGTGGGCGTTAGTGTTGCAATGCGATCTTTGTTTCTTATAAATTATGAACTAACAGACGTTCACTAGTTTTTGTGGTACAGACGTAATAAGTTGTTTTATTGATTAGAGAGATTATATGAACATTTTGATCGAATTATCAAAAATCAGATTCATTTAAGATAATGAATTGCAATTATTTCAGTCACAAGGAAAAGACTTAGTACCTCCACATTCTAACTTTAGACATCTGTAGATTCTAAATGGTATGTCAGATTTTGAGGATTTTTTTTGGGTTGTCTATGTATGTGAGTTAACTGCTTAAAGCTAAGGTTTCAGCTTCTAGGTATTCACAAATCTTTTTGTAGAGGCCGTCGAACACAAAGTAGTTAAAAAGTGGTCATGTCGAACACAAAGTAGTTAAAAAGTGGTCATCTCAAAGTACCGCCTGATACCCCTATGTTCTTGCACCAATAACCTTTCATTAAAAAAATGTCTGTACTTGTAGCCAAATGTCTGGGTAATGAATGTTCTCATAGTGGTGCACAAATAGATCAATTACCAACCAAAAAAGCTGAAAAATGATCAGCTATTTGTACATATATGATTGACTATTAATAAGTATTATCATTTTTAGAACTCCTTTAATATTAATAATTAAAGGATCAAACAGACACAAAGGTGGAATTATTAAGGTCCTTCCCTAGATATGATTTACCAATAGATACAATTTACCATCTAAAACTTTGCATTACAAAAAATTTAAAAAAGAACTAAATAAACATGCCAACAAACGTTACACTATGTTGACATGAGTGACCTGCGGAGCCGTTATGAAAGGCACTCATTACTTATTGAGTGTGTCAATCCAATTTTTCAAGTTGAAAGTTCATGCAGGGCAAAGGCACGATGATATGATATAATAAAGAAATTGACTCTTAGGATTGAGATGTGAAAGATGTGTTAATGGATACAGATGGCACCCCAATGTGACGTACATGTCCTTCCAAACCAGGGCATGTAAAAGTTGTGTTGGGGCCTCTTTAGTGGGCAACGTCTAACTAGCAGACTAAAACGTAATGGGATGTATGTCCCATACCATCCCCATACATACCCCCATGCCTGCCTCCACTGTACTTGTCGTGCTGTCCTGTCTGGCAGCTGTCAGGCATG
>MU228365.1:1652566-1665766 GCA_018584345.1 Thuja plicata | reverse complement strand
ACAAGTATGCAAGGCATAGTCACAGGTCTCAATGGTTGGATCAACAATTCAGGACGTGTAAGGACACTTTCCCCATTGGAACTATTATATCAGTTGTAGACTTTGCGGAGAACTATACATTGCAGCCTCAAAATGAGACTCAAGCTCAGTATTACAATTCCATTCAGGTTGCTATTTTTGTACACATCATAGATAGACATTCCTTCGATAGCACAAAAGATGAGTGAAAGATAATAAGAGAGTACCATTTTTATATGAGCGATGATAGGTCTCACTCTCATGATTTTGTCCAACATTGTTTCTAGAACTATTTTAACTTCTTGCAAGAAAATGATATTGCTATGGATAGGCATCTCATTTGGTTAGATAATTACATCAGTCAATTTAAGAATGCCAGGATGTTTTATTGGTTGTGTAGAATACATGTGGAGAGAGGTGCACCTCATATTTGGATTTTTTTTTTAGTTAGGGCATGGGAAAGGGGAGCATGATGGAGCAGGTGCGTGTGTGAAGAGAGCTCTAGTTAAGGAGCAATTGAGGATTTCAAGTGTTGTACTTCTTGATGCTCATTCTGCTGTTGATTGGTATACTTTAGCATTATCACAGGGGGGACTCTTGATTCTACAGTGCGTAGATTCTTTTGGTTGGTTGAGGAGGGAACTATAGGAGATAGATTGGATTGTCAAACAGTGAGAGACTCTTCAAAAATGCATTCATTCTGAAGCTCTGATAGTAGTACATGGACCATTTGGATACGAGAGTTGGCTTGTTTTTCCCCATGTGTTTTCAATATGATTGGGACATTGTGAGTCAAGTGAGTGAGTGGATATATGGGTTCCACTGTATCTAACTCCTTTATCTTTGACACTCTCTATAAGAAATGATGACATGGACACTTCAGTTGAGTATGACCATCTTTTGGATCTTCTGCAGCAAGGAGATGTTTTTGCATTGGTTGCACCGCAGGGGAATGATGAGAGGTCAGATTATTGGTTAGCACGTTGTGTACAAGGTAAATAGAAGCTTGTATAACTGATGTCATATGGTGATGGGTTCACATATCCTACTGGTTTAGTTGTTATTGCGGGAACATGGCTGCAAACATACATGGTTAGAAAGAATGGAATTCCTACATTTGAAGACTATGAGAAGCACAAAACTATTCTCATGTATTCACATCTTGTTATAGCAACAAATGTCAAGTTGTCAAAGCATCAAGGAAAACCAAAGAAAAAATAACTTTGGATTATTAGTACTGCTGATCATGAAGCACTATTGGAGACCCTGAAGCAAAGAGATGACCCTTCAGGAACACTTGACTAGGTAATAAGTTAACTTAGTGCAAGGTTTTCTAAGTTAAGCTTAAATTCAATACATTAATTTCACCTTTCTTAGATTCTATTTTGAGTCAATAAACTTGGTTTTGTAAGTGGATTGTAACTTGTGCAGGACCACCTATGAAGACACCTAGGGTCACCATGGATCCAATCAGAGATAGAAGGACAAAAGAATCCTTAATGGTTAATTGAGATCTTTTGAAGCCTATAATGGCAATTTGTAACAATCATGTATGGGTGACCAATAGTGCCAACAACGGATCTAATTAGTGCAATAAAAACTCATAATTTTTTATTATTTACTTATGTCATTTGCATGGTTTGAATTCTTACAATTTTGATTGTTGTTTCTAATGCTTTAAGGATATTATTTTCATCAATAGTTGCTGACTGGTCTTTTAAATTCATAGATTATGCACTTATAACATGTCAAGACAAGTTGTTTGGAATTTTTTAAGACCCTAGGAAGTCTTTTGGTTAGCCTTGTGTCATTTTGAATTCATTTGACCTCTTCGAGTAAGAGGAATCCCTTGGTTACACGGTCAGTTGAAAATAGCTCCGTGGTGTATCTTTCAAATCATCTATCCTGGCATCAGAGCATATGCTCCATCAGCTCCAGTTGACCGGGTAAACACTAGTGACAACCCCATTCCACCCATGGAGTCACTGGAATGCTCGCGACCACGCTCGACCCAAGTGTCCCCAAGGTTCACTAAGCACGATTGGGCAGTGATTTTCCTAGGCTCGTATCTCGAACCTCGTTAGAGGTATTGACAAACTGTCAGGGGCTACAAGATCATGCTTCTAAGGTCTACAATAATATCTCCCATTTTTGTGTGATTCAACTTCATTTGCGTTTGGCAGGCAATCTCATTTGATGCCAAAACTTGCAGTGAGGGTCAGTTGAAAGTAGCTCCATAGTGTATCTTTAAAACCGTCTGTCCTGGCATCGAAGAGTCTACTCCATTAGCTCTGGTTGGCCAGGTAAATGATAGTGACAACCCCATTCCACCCATAGAGTTACTGGAACGCTCGTGGCCACGCTTGACCCAAGTGTCCCCAAGGTGCACTAAGCACGATTGCGCAGTGATCTTGCAAGGCTTGTATCTCGGACCTTGTGAGAGGTATCAACAAACCATCAAGGGATACAAGATCATGTTGCCGAGGTCTACAAAAATGTCTCTCAATTTTGGGCAATTCAACTTCATTTCTGTTTGGAAAGGAAATCTCAGTCGATGCCAAAACTTGCAATGAGGCTCAGTTGAAAGTAGCTTCATAGTGTATCCTTCAAACCATCTATCCTAGAATTGAACCATCTATTCTATCAGCTCCGGTTGGTTGGGTAAATTCTAGTGACAAACCCATTTCACCCATGGAGTCACTGGAACACTTGCAACCACGCTCGACCCAAGTGTCTCCAAGGTGCACTAAGCACGATTGGATAGCGATCTTCTGAGGCTCATATCTCAGACCTTGTGAGAGGTATCAAAAAACTGTTAGAGGATACGGGATCATATTACCGAGGTCTACAAAAACCTCTCTCAATTTTGGGCGATTCAACTTCATTTCTTTTTGGAAAGGCAATCTCAGCCGATGCCAAAACTTGCAATGAGGGTCAGTTGAAAGTAGCTTCGTAGTGTATCTTTCAAATGATCCATCCTAGAATTGACCCATCTATTCTATTAGCTCCAATTGGCCAGGTAAATACCAGTGACAAACACATTCCACCCACGGAGTCACTGGAACACTCGCGACCACGTTTGACCCAAGTGTCCCCAAGGTGCACTAAGCAAGATTGTGCAGTGATCTTCTGAGGCTCGTATCTCAGACCTCGTGAGAGGTATCGAAAAACCATCAGGGGCTATGAGATCGTGTTTCTGAGGTCTACAAAAAAATCTCTTAGTTTTGGGCGATTCAACTTAATTTCCATTTGGAAAGGCAATCTTAGTCTATGTCAAAACTTGCAATGATGGTCAGTTGAAAGTAGCTTCGTAATATATTTTTCAAACTGTCTATCTTAGAATTGAACCATCTATTCCAATTACTCTAGTTGGTTGGGTAAATGCCAGTGAAAAACCCATTCCACCCATGGAGTCACTGGAACGCTCGCGACCACGCTCGACCCAAGTGTCCCCAAGGTGCACTAAGCAAGATTGGGCAGCGATCTTCCAAGGCTCATAATTTGGACCTCGTCAAAGGTATCAACAAACCATTAGGGGCTATGAGATCATGTTTTCAAGTTATATAAAAACCTCTCTCAGTTTTGGGCGATTCCACTTTTTTTTCGTTTGGCAAGGCAATCTCAGTCGATGCCAAAACTTGCAATGAGGGTCAGTTGAAAGTAGCTTCATAGTGTATCTTTCAAACCGTCTATCCTAGAATCAAACTGTCTATTCCATTGGCTCCGGTTGGCCGGGTAAATACCAGTGACAAACCCATTCCACCCATGGAGTCACTGGAACGCTCGCGACCATGCTCGACCCAAGTGTCCCCAAGGTGCACTAAGCAAGATTGGGCAGTGATCTTCCAAGGCTCGTATCTCGGACCTCGTGAGAGGTATCATTAAACCATCAGGGGATATGGGATTGTGTTGTTGAGGTCTACAAAAACCACTCTCAATTTTGGGCGATTTGACTTCATTTCTGTTTGGAAAGGCAATCTCAGTCGATGCCAAAACTTGCAATGACGATCAGTTGAAAGTAGATTCATAGTGTATCTTTCAAACCGTTCATCCTAGAATTGAACCGTCTATTCCATCAGCTTTGGTTGGCTAGGTAAACACCAGTGACAACCCTATTCCACCCACGAAGTCATTGGAATGCTCGCAACCACGCTCGACCCAAGTGTCCCCAAGGTGCACTAGGCATGATTGGGCAGCGATCTTTTGAGGCTTGTATCTTAGACCTCATGAGAGGTATCAACAAACTGTTAGGGGCTATAGGATAGTATTTCCAATTTCTACAATAACCTCTCTCAATTTTGGGCAATTCAAATTTATTTCTGTTTGGCAAGGCAATCTCAGTCGATGCCAAAACTTGCAATGAGGGTCAATTGAAAGTAGCTTTGTAATGTATCCTTCAAACCGTCTGTCATGGCATTGAACCATCTATTCTATCAGTTCCCATTGGCTAGGTAAATGCCAATGACAAACCCATTCCACCCACGGAGTCACTGGAACGCTTGCGACCACGCTTGACCCAAGTGTCCCCAAGGTGCATTAAGCACAATTGGGAAGCGATCTTTCGAGGCTCGTATCTCAGACCTCGTGAGAGGTATCAATGAACCATCATGGGATATGGGATCATGTTATTGAGTTCTACAAAACCTCTCTTGGTTTTTTCCGATTTGACTTTGTTTGTGTTTGGCAAGGCAATCTCAGTCAATGTCAAAACTTGCAGTGAGGGTCAGTTGAAAGTAGCTCCATAGTGTATCTTTCAAATTGTCTATCTTGGCATCAAACAATCTATTCCATTGGCTCTGGTTGGCTGGTTAAATGTCAGTGATAAAACCATTCCACCCACGAAGTCATTGGAACACTCGCGACCATGCTCGACCCAAGTGTCCCCAAGGTGCACTAAGCAAGATTGGGCAGCGATCTTTCGAGGCTCGTATCTCAAACCTCATGAGAAGTATCAAAAAATTGTTAGGGGATACAAGATTGTGTTGCCAAGGTCTACAAAAACCTCTCTCATTTTTGGGGGATTCAACTTCATTTCCATTTGGAGAGGCAATCTCAGTCGATGCCAAAACTTGTAATGAGGGTCAGTTGAAAGTAGCTTCGTAGTGTATCTTTCAAACCGTCCATCCTGGAATCGAACAGTCTGTTCCAACGACTCTGGTTGGCCAGGTAAAATCCAGTGACAAACCTATTACACCCACAGAGTCACTAAAACGCTCGTGACTACACTTGACCCAAGTGTCCCCAAGGTGCACTAAGCAAGATTGGGCAGCGAACTTCCAAGGCTCGTATCTCAGACCTCATGAGAGGTATCAAGAAACCATCAGAGGCTATGGGATCATGTTTCCAATATCTACAAAAATCTCTCTCAGTTTTGGTCGATTCAACTTTGTTTCTGTTTGGCAAGGCAATCTCAGTAGATGTCAAAACTTGCAATAAGGGTCAGTTGAAAGTAGTTTCATAGTGTATCTTTCAAACCATCCATCCTCAAATTGAACCCTCTATTCCATCAGCTCTAGTTGGCTGGGTAAATGTTAGTGACAACCCCATTCCACCCACGAAGTCACTGGAATACTCGCGACCATGCTCGACCCAAGTGTCCCCAAGGTGCACTAAGCATGATTGGGCAGCGATCTTGAAAGACTCGTATCTCAGACCTGGTGAGAGGTATCAAAAAAAATTTAGGGGCTATAGGATTGTGTTACCAAGGTCTACAACAAACTCTCTTAGTTTTGGGCGATTTGACTTTGTTTGCATTTGGAAAGGCAATCTCAGTCGATGCAAAAACTTGCAATGTTGAAAGTAGCTTCATAGAGTATCTTTCAAATGATCCATCCTGGCATCGAATCGTATGTTCCATTAGCTCCAGTTGGCTGGGTAAACACTAGTGACAAACCCATTCCACCGATGGAGTCACTGGAATGCTCGCGACCATGCTTGACCCAAGTGTCCCTAAGGTGCACTAAGCATGATTGGGAAGCGATCTTCCAAGGCTTGTATTTAAAACCTCGTGAGAGGTATCTAAAAAATGTCAGGGTTACAGGATCATGTTACCGAGGTCTACAACAACCTCTCTCAATTTTGGGCGATTCAACTTTTTTTGCGTTTGGTAAGGCAATCTCAGTCGATGCCAAAACTTGCAATGAGGGTCAATTAAAAGTAGCTTCGTAGTGTATCTTTCAAATGGTCCGTCCTGGCATCAAACCATCTATTCCATTAGCTCCTGTTGGTCGACTAAACACTAGTGTCAAACCCATTCCACCCATGGAGTCACTGGAATGCTCACGACCACGCTTTACCCAAGTGTCCCCAAGGTGCACTAAGCATGATTAGGCAGTGATCTTCAAAGGCTCATTTCTCAGGCCTCGTGAGAGGTATCTACAAACCATTAAAGGCTACAAGATCATGTTGCTAAGATTTAAAAAAACCTCTCTCATTTTTCAGCAATTCGACTTTGTTTGCGTTTGGCAAGGCAATCTAAGTCGATGCCAAAATTTGTAGTGAGGGTTAGTTGAAAGTAGCTCCGTAGTGTATCTTTCAAACTATCCATCCTGGCATCAAACAGTCTGTTCCATTAGCTCTAATTGGTCGGGTAAACACCATTGATAAACATATTCCACCCACGGAGTCATTGGAACGCTCGCGACCACGCTCAACCCAAGTATCCCCAAGGTGCACTAAGCAAGATTGGGCAGCGATCTTCTGAGGCTCGTATCTCAGACCTCGTGAGAAGTATCAACAAAGTGTTAGGGGCTACAGGATCATGTTTCCAAGGTCTACAAAAACCTCTCTCATTTTTGGGCGATTCGACTTCATTTTTGTTTGGCAAGGCAATCTCAGTCGATGCCAAAACTTGCAATGAGGGTCAGTTGAAAGTAGCTGCATAGTGTATCTTTCAAACCATCCATCCTGGAATTGATCCATCTATTCCATCAGCTCTGGTTGGCCGGGTAAATACCAATGACAAACCTATTCCACTCATGGAGTCACTGGAACGCTCGCGACCCCCCTTGACCCAAGTGTCCCCAAGGTGCACTAAGCAAGATTGTGCAGCGATCTTCCAAGGCTCATATCTCAGACCTGGTGAGAGGTATTGACAAAATGTTAGGGGATATAGGATCATTTTTCTGAGGTCTACAAAAACCTCTCTCATTTTTGGGTGATTAGACTTCGTTTCTGTTTGGCAAGGCAATCTTAGTCGATGCCAAAATTTGCAATGAGGGTCAGTTGAAAGTAGCTTTGTAGTGTATCTTTCAAACCGTCCATCCTAGAATCAAACCCTTTGTTCCATCAGCTCTGGTTCACTAGGTAAATGCTAGTGACAACCCCATTCCACCCACGGAGTCACTTGAACACTCACGACCACGCTTGACCCAAGTGTCCCCAAGGTGCACTAAGCATGATTGGGCAGCGATCTTGAAAGGCTTGTATCTTAGACATCATGAGAGGTATTGAAAAATTGTTAGGGGCTACAGGATCATTTTTCCAAGGTCTAAAACAACCTCTCTCATTTTTGGGCGATTCAACTTTGTTTATGTTTGGCAAGGCAATCTCAATCGATGCCAAAACTTGCAATGAGGGTCAGTTGAAAGTAGCTTCATAGTGTATCTTTCAAACGGTCCATCCAGGAATCAAACTATCTATTCTGTCATCTCTGGTTGGCCAGTTAAATTTCAGTGACAAACCCATTCCACCCATGGAGTCACTAGAACGCTCGTGACCACGCTTGACCCAAGTGTCCCCAAGGTGCACTAAGCACGACTGGGCAATGATTTTCCAAGGCTTGTATCTTAGACCTCGTGAGAGGTATCCATAAACCATCAAGTACTACAGGATTTTGTTTCCAAGGTCTACAAAAACCTCTCCCAGTTTTGGGCGATTTGACTTTGTTTGTGTTTGACAAGGCAATATCGGTCAATGCCAAAACTTGCAGTGAGGGTCAGTTGAAAGTAGCTCCGTAGTGTATCTTTCAAACTGTCCGTCTTGGCATCAAACAATCTATTCCATCAACTTTGGTTGGCCAGGTAAATGCCATTGATAAACCCATTCCACCCACAGAGTCACTGGAACGCTCGCGACCACGCTCGACCTAAGTGTCCCCAAGGTATGTGACTGAGGACAACAAATTTTGAGCATGATGTTACAAAACAATGTGGGTTGAGTTTGACATATGTTTTATAAATTGATAGAGGGTATCTAAAACACTTATTAGTTTTGGAAGTATTTTGGAAATTTTTAGATAAAATAACCAAAAAGAGTCGCTGCTGAACTCTTTGGAGAAAACAACCAAAAACAGACTAGAAGTTGATGTACTATTGAAGGAAGGATTTGGGTATTGTTACAAAACAAAGGAGAATTTGAGTGATCTCAGTAATTTATTACATCTATTATAACAAATTCAAAAAATTGACATATAACTTCAACAAGATATAATTTAAATTATAATGATAATCAAATATAACTTCAAAATATAACTTCAAGATATAACAATCATAATCATAATCAAGATATAACTTCACCATTCAATTTCATATACATGAATAATAAATGTGTATATAAAAGATGACACAAATATAATATAAAAATGAAAATTTTCTATATATAGAAAGTATCAAAAGTATCTCCATATACAAATATGGCACATGCCATTTCAAAATGTCTACAAAATCAATGTTTCAAGGTGTACAATGTAGCATATATGTCATCTCAAAATGTGCCAAGTGGCATCTGTAAATGACCACAAATAAAACTACATCCTATGTCGTAGGGGGATCATCAAAATGTAGCCTCTTTAAAGAATTATTTGGCTCTGATTGATCTTGCATCAAAAATGAGTTCAATCCCAAGTTAGATTACTTAGTTTATATGATTTGTACATATATATAATTCATAATTCAAACACTAATTTAATTATAAATTATAATTGAATACAAACATCTATACCTGGCCTATCAGTCGCCTTCCACGATCAGGTGTCCTAACATAAGTCTTTGGTAGCAAAGGGACAATGCCACCAATACCACCTCTGACCTATAAATATATATTTGCAATAATGAGATTAGTAGAGTGGTGCAGGGGCCCAAGGTGCAACATAGAGTAATAAATTTACAAAATAGGATGATAGCATAATAAAATTACAAATTGATTGAACTAAAATTAAAACTTACATCCATCGATCTCTCCTCTAGAATAGTGGGCTAGGTCAACAAAGATATGAATGATTCTCGTGGGACCTCCCTCACACTAGGAGTAACCTATGAGAATAAAAAAGATAGTCAATTATATATAAATGTACTTCATCATAAAAACCCTGGTTATAAATACAAATAACAATATGTACAAATCTATGTACAATTGGGCTATCACTCCAAATCAAGATGCTTGTCAACCTAGGCTCCCGAACCTGTGTTGGGACATATCAAGAGCCACACCCCATAGAATAAAGTTCATGTAAAATATTTATTACTACACACAAGTGACATACATATGTATGCATAATTAATCTTAAACAATTAATTACCTTTCCTTTGTCGACACATGAAGAAGGAACCCCCTCATGCCCCCCACTGACATCAGTTGATACCTACAAGAGTACAATAAGATGACAATTTATATTAGTAAATGTATGAATTTTATTGCTCTAATTGATAGAGATTTAAGCATGTACACCAAATAATATAAAAAAAACTAATGGGTACATAATTTATAATATACCATAAAGGTGTCAAGGCCAAATGAAATGGCCAAAAGTGTGGAGTCATCCACCTATCTCAACTCCTCCTCTGTCATCAACTGAACATAAATGGACCAAATATATATACATAAGTGCATGCAGTCATTAAAACTAATCTAAATAAATAAATTATTTTTAAATTAATTAAGTCATGTGACAAAATTATTTATAATGTTTACTCTTACCGTATCAATAGGAGTCCATGGCTTTGCGTACCCCTCCTCAGCACTCTCATGAAATGCACATGCTCCATGAGGTGTTGCAACCTCCATAGCTGTGTCTCTTGTATCCTCCTCATCAATAACATACTGATATGTATCAGCATTAGTAAGCGGTCTGAGGCACAAATTCTTGCACATAATGCAAGTATGGGGCACGCATACATGTGAACTGGTGTCAGATGTCGATGCACCAACATCATCCACACCATGAGGCAACAATGACCTGGTCTACGCGATCAACTAATCACTCAGCATGTGAATGGCCCTAATACTCTGTGAGGCAGCCTCTGCAATGATATCAGGATGTTGCACTAGAGGAGGGAGTGCGACATTAGTGGGGGGACAAAGGTAGTGGCCTTTTTGCATTGGGAAAATGGCCTAGTCTGAGGAGCTCCTCCGCCTATGCCCATGTTGGGCCTCATGCTCCAATAATTGACTTTCTTACCAAGCACAAACTCAACATACAATTTTTTTATAAAATAGAAAGGGAGCTCCAAATTGCTATGGGGTGGTTTATCAAAAACCATCCACCAGCGATCCCAAAACTGTGTACGCATTGCATCGTTTGTGCACCATTTTATTGATAATTTAGGATTTTTGGCATCAACTTTTAATCCGGTTTTAGGATTCACAAAAAGGGAGGATATATCTTCTTTAGTTATATTAAGGGCCGCAACCCCATCATGGTCAAGCCCGTCATCAAATTGGGCATGCATATCATCACGCCAATGAAGAGCAGCATTATGTTTCCACGTACGTGTGTCAATGTTTTTAATAATAGTATTTAGGGTGGAAAGCATGGGACCTAATGTAGGTATATTTTGATATGTGTTTTGGAAACCTCGTATAGTGTTCAAATTATCTTGTATCAAATCTTCTAAAGATCGAGGGTTTTGAAATGGGGGATTGTTATTTGGTGCGGGAGAGTTATTTTCTTCATTTTTGTCAGCCATGCCTGATTAAATAAAAATAAATTTCAATTTCAATTTGATTTCATATATTATTAAAAAATAAATACAAAACCCTATTTCAACCAAAAAAACTACATTTAGCATCAAAATGAAATAAAATAATCAAAATATACAAAGAATTTACTTACCGTATATACTACAGAGTCAAATTTGTTGTTGGGGATATCAGGTGCCCGAAAAAATTGAGTATAGGATATATATAGAGCCATTTTACAAACCTAAACAATGAAAGAAATGAGAAACACGACCCGCGGGTTTTGATTTATGCCACAGGTTTTGGGTACCCGATATTTTTGGGTACCCACTTTTTTGGGTACTCGATTAGGCTTTTGCTTTGGTGTCAGATTTGCCCAGGTGTACTAACACCCAGGCCTACTAAAAAGTCAACAAGCATTTTCATGCACTTTTGGACGAGTGAAAAGTGAAATTTTTTCACATCGCCACTTTTTGGCCCCTCGTGATCTTTCACATACCCAAATATTAGATTATAATATATACCAATAAAATATTATAATATTAAATTATTTAATATTCATTCCTCATTATATTTTATTATTATATAATAATTTATTAATATAATATAATATATTATAATATATTATGTTATAATATATTATAATATATTGTTAGAATATATTATAAAATTTATATAAAAACTTATATATATTGTTTGGTTCCCACGTCTACTTATCAGATGTTTGATAGGTATCTGATATCCAATAGCTATCAAATACCCAATACCTAAGACTATTTATGCCAAACAACAAGTCGTGACTGTCATTTTTTACAACCATTTTCATTTTTGAAGGGCCTCCATATTGTGTATCTGATTGCCATCGTATATCAGATACATCCTAGTGATTTTTCTTTGCAAATTTATCAAACGTAAGTGGTTTTTTGGTTTTTAATCCTTTTTTGTAACTTTTTTAGTTGCATTTGTAGTTTTTTGGTTAAATGTAGGGTTTTTTAAATTGAAATTATTTTTCTTTTTTATAATTAATTTTAATTATATACATTTATAATTTAATGAGGCATGGTAGATGCAAATCATGTACCCAATAATATATATATATATATATATATATATATATATATAGTATAATATTATAATTTATTATATTGTTATTATATTTATTTTGATTTTTTATTTATTCAAAACTATCAGGTATTGAGTAGCTATCATGTACCCGATACCTCTAACACAACTAGGATTTGCTTCGGTATTTTCCTTAGATTTTTTCTTTGGATGCCAAACCTACGTGGTCAACCCAAAAAACATGTTTTCTATATTTCCTCTCATCTCTAGACTTAGTCCATGTAGCTGACAACTTTTTTTTCACCTAAATTTGATAAAACAAAAAGGGTTTCTTAAGGAGATTCTCATCTTTGCATCAATATAATTGTTGTCACATTTTGAGTTAAATAAGTAATTGGGTGATACCACAATAGTGGGTTACACTTTTTTGCCTAAACGGACATTGAACTCTACATTTTGAGAAAAACTTTCACATTCGGATGCATATTGTCATTAAACTGTTTGAAATCGGAAGACGAAGTAAACTAGAGTCTTTTAGGATTTTCTGTCTAGATTCTAAATTTTTTTTTTTAAATTTTTTTTTGAATTGATTTTAATGGTTTTTTTTTTCTCCCACTAAAACTGCTATGTTTTTGAAAACATCTTTTTCAAAAAGGTACAATGACTTCGTACAACATAACTTTTTTTCTAAGATAGATATCAATGTGCTTCTTTTGAATTTGGTTTTGTAACATTCATACAGAGGGCATGCAATTGGTTTGATGACATTATCATGACTATTGCATATTTTATGAACATTTGAAGTAGAGTCAACTGTAATTTTGACATACCTTGAGTGCGTAACTGATAACTTGTTGTGTATTTATCAAAATTCAATTTTAATTTTTTTTGATAGAAAGAAGACTCAAAATTGGAGGGCACTGTTATTTTTCAAAAAAAAATTTCTATTTTTTACTATTTTTCATTGAACGTCAAACCTGGAAGTATATATTTGATAAAAAACCTACATCTGATGCACGTAAAAAAATATAGACCTAATTAATTCAAAATTTGTCAAATCTATATTCGTTAGAAAGCTCATTCAGAGTACTTGTGCAATGAAAAAGGAGGTGTCCCTATTCTTTGATTTGAGCCCCGCGCTTGAGCCCCGAAGCCATGAAAACTGTAGATTGTTGTGGACATTTGCAGATGGCATCATTTTCAGGGGTTTCGATAGAAACTACT
>MU228365.1:1605291-1644418 GCA_018584345.1 Thuja plicata | reverse complement strand
ATATATGCATATATACATGCATATATATATACATGTATATATACACATATATACATGCATATATACATATATACATGTATATATACATATATATACACATATATGCATATATACATGCATATATACATATATACATGCATATATACATGTATATATACATATATATACACATATATGCATATATACATGTATATATACATATATACACATATATGCATATATACATGCATATATACACATATACATGCATATATACATATATATACACATATACATGTATATATACACATATATGCATATATACACATATACATGTATATATACATATATATATACACATATACATGTATATATACATATATATATACACATATACATGTATATATACACATATACACATATACATGCATATATATACAAATTTACAAACAATATATATTAAAAAACATTAAAATGCATATATACAAACAATATATATTATAAAACAATAAAATATGGAAAGTAGAAATGTGAAAAACCTGAAATTGACGTTTGATAAAACGGAAGCCAGCCACTGTTATGTCACTTTCAACCCAGCCGAAACAGTCACAATGACTGTTTCGGCAGGTTTTATTCCGCCAAATCTAAACCTAGTTACTTTCGATCGAAAGTACCCATTTTGGGTACTTTCGATCGAAAGTTAGTTGCTTTCGATCGAAAGTTTTTAACTGTTTCGATCGAAATTATGTAAGATGTTTTAGTGGGTCACGCTTTTTGGGGCAAATTCCTTCCTCCCGAAAAGTGTAACCCACTATTGTGGTATTACCCAATTAAAATTTATTTTTAAATTGAGCTACCTCTAAAGTCCTGATTGACAGATTGATTGAAGGCAACTATAACTTTCAAACGGTATAACATTTTTGAAATCTGAAATACATGTGTCACATTCTATGATTCGCCTACTAGAAGATTTTTTTTTAATTTGATGAAGTTTAGACGTCTAATTTAAGGTGGTCAGACATGAGAGTTTTTATATCCAAGAAATGTTGTAGTAGAAAAATCATAATTAATTATTTACTTGGAAAAAGATTACAAAAAATATGCATCACATCCAGACATGAGTCTACTACTTATATCTAGAATCTTGTAAAAAAATATTATCATTTGATTGTGTTTGAGGTGGTTAGACATACACCTACTTCTTATCTTTTTCTTAAAATTTTTGTACTACTGCATTGAAATTTGAAATTTTCACCATATAGATTTTTTTTTTCAAAAAAGGGCTAGTAGCTTAGAAACTATGTTCAATTTTCTACAGATTCTCTTCTTACATATTTGTTTATATAAGATTGATAACTAGTTCAAATTTTTACGTCAACTTGCCTAACCCTGATTTGTTGAATTTTCATTGTCACTTAAGGGCCTAGTTAAGTACACCATGATCTTGCATATAACCTAAAATAATTGTTCTATGAGAATCTTATTCACCAAAATGGTATAGTATAGCCTCAGATTACAAATATTGAAAGATTATAAAGCATGGTTCAATAGCTTGCATCTATAAGGAAATTATAAAAGCCTAAAAATAACAAATGATAGCTATGTCCCTCTAGAATGACACAAAGCTTAATTTTATTCACAAAATCAGAGAAAAACACATAGTAAAAGTAAACTGGGCATAGTCCAATATGTCTCCTCTATTGATTATTTGAATACAATTCTAAGGTTGAAGATGAAACAAAAAAGGGGCTTTTGCATTTGTGCTATGTGAAAGCCTCATCATAGTGGTTGTTACAATTGTTTCGACATGGTGATCTTTGTATCATTATTATCCTTTCATTCACCCATTATGGGCACTTCCTGTACCTTTTTCAACTTCCTCACAATGATTAGTCATTTTGGTGTGTGGAATTAGTTACTTTTTCAAATCAAATCTACCTCAGGATTCGACAATAGATGAAAAAAGTGACATTTCACCGTGTAGGCTATGGGCCCCATGGGTTCGTCAATCAACATGACCAAAGATTGAAGATGTGTTACAATGACAAATTTTGGAGAGAGGAAGCTTCACACGGAGGTATTTGAAACTCCACGGTGCCAACACATGTTAATCGCTACCATGTGTTGCTTTTGAAAGTAAAATCCCGTAGGGAAAGAGGTTGTGAACTTGGTAGAGACAATGCCACTTTGACATTTGGTTACCCTGACTTTGTAGGGTCATAACTATTGGAGTTGATGAAAACTATCAACCCTACAGCTCCCAAGAACCACCTGCATGCAAACACCTGTCACATAAAAAGAGAAGAAACAACTATGGAGGCTAGAAAGAGTAGATCTTGATGACATTAATTTGCCATTAGTATGCAAACAACACTTTCGGTAAGCATACACTAAAGAACAGGACAAAGAGAAAATTGAAAATTAGATATAGAGAGATCACCGAAAAATGTCTAAGTACAAAGAGAACCGATGATACAACTTTGTGTGTACACCAAAAATGCAAATTCAAAAGGATAAAGATGAACCTGACAGAGGAACTTGACGTGTAGGACATAGTGTAAACTGAAGAGACAATTAAAGAGAAAACTAAGAGAAAAAAACTGAAAGACAGTCAACTAATTTCAGAGTATAACCGATCGTTAAAAACTGAGAGTCAGTTACAACCCGCAAAAAGTGGATCTGACTTCCACGTCAGATAAAGTAGTCTTATTCTATTTATAGAATGTTGATTTGTTTTTGAATCCATTTATTTAGGTACAAGAAACATGAATGTAAGTGTTTTAATCAGTCTAACTGATTTAAAACACATAGACTAGGAGATCAAGGTAAAAGTTGTAAACCTAATCTTAGAGTTAACATTATTTTTTGTGAAACTTGATGATGTCAATCCATCTTATAAATAGATGATGAAATCATTCATTATAAAGGATGTGAATATGAATGAGAGGATGAATGAAGTGTATGAGCACATCTATGGATCAGATTGAAAGTTTCAAGAACCAGAATAGCAAAAGGTGAATTTGGTTAGCAAGAACTAAGAACAGAGGCTACCGAGAATCAGAGGTATTATTCAATCACATTAGGTGATAATCTTATTCATGTAAACTTAAATTGATCTATATCAACAATAGGATATTGCATTTACCAGGTCAAATTATAATTTTCTATCATTCTAACAAGTGGAGCAAAGTGTAAAAATCCTTTCAAGGAAGGTGGATTTAACAATCCAACTACAAATCTCTTAACCAAGTGCACACTCAACAGTGTTGTTAAAGCTCTTAACCGAGTAGACTTTAACAGGTCTCCACAGATACTCTTAACCGGGTAGATCATCAGAAGTGATCAAATTTTAAGCCTTAACCGGCCCCTTCCAATCTGCAGATAGTGAAGATTTTGTGGGTGCCATCCCCACCGCAGTTTTTACTTCCTAAAAAGAGTTTTCTACGATATCATATCATGTGTTATGTGTCAATTAATTTCATGAATGTTTCTATGAATGTTCACATGTATGTTAAGTTAATGAATTGATATAACTCACATCAAGATAGTATAGATCATATGAATGGATATACAAGTGATTACAAAAGGTTAATTGATTAAAGGATACAAAAGTTTTAGAGGTACTGATTCACCCCTCCGCTCTCAGTACACACTTCTCATTAATTCCAAAAATTGGTATCAGAGCTAAGTCTCTTCTTTGGAAAAGCTTAAAGGCTTAAGAGAAAAGATCATATAATGAAGAAGTACAGACTTGACAAGAATATTGAAAATAAGAAGCTAGAAATTTAGATGTTCTATGAATAGTATAAAGAAGCTAGAATCAACATGAGACAACTGTTAGATGAAAGAAATATTATGGCATCTATCTGTAATGAGACAGATTATCATGAGGAAGAGATGCCATATTTCTTTGAGTCTTCAAGATCAACTACAAGCAAAGCATCAGATACATCAGAAGAAAGCATCACGGGCCTAACTGAAATCAATCAACATTTGGCTGGACAAGTTAAATCTCTGCAAATCAGTCAAGAGACACAGATGGTAAGGATGATTGATGTCATGAACAATGATAGACAAGCTAAGCAAGAAAGAACACTAGCTATTGATGATAGAAGAAAAATTATAGTAAAGATACAAGAAAAAGAGTCTGAAATACAAAGACTTATAGAGCATCACCATGAGATTATAAATCAAATTATTATTATGAGTCAAGAGGCAAAATGAAAGGTATTCCTAAATCTACATCTTCATTCATAGGATTTTTTTATAAATGTAACAAGAAAGGACATAAAGCTTATGAATGTAAGTCTGAGATGAAACAACCAAAGAAGGAAACCTACATGGACAAATACTGTCCTACTTGAAAAATAAATGGGCACACAACTCTTGAATGCTGGATAAAGAAAAGGCAAACATGGAAGCCAAAAGGTCGAGAAACTCCCTATCAACCAAAGAGAGTTGGTAACTAGTATGTATGGGATTACAACACTTGGAAAAATTGTACAGCATGTGGAAGATTTGGTCACATAGCTGCAAACTGTATGAGAGAGTGGAATAGAAAGTCTAGAGGCTGGACTAACCCTGGAATGACATGCTTACACTATCATAAAGTTGGTCATCTCAAGAAAAAATTTAGAGACTAAATGACAGAGACCAACACATATCCCAATGGAAACACCATTGAAGACATCCACAGAGAGAGATAAAATGTGGAGAAAGATTCAAACAATGATGAAGCTGGACCGAGCAATGAAAATGGTGACACCCCATCCAATGGATCCGGTGACATCACCACCCCCACATAAGAAAAACAAGTAAGTATGGAACTGCATTACACTATGTATTATTTTACATCAGTTCCATAATATTTTGATTAAATGCCAAATTAGCATAAGTAAAGATGCATCATGGTACTACTTGTTAAAATCTGTGATAACTATGCTATCGAACATACATATCAAAATTTGTCAGTACACACTCAAAGATAAGACTGCCTACACTTACCAAGAAGCATTGATCAAAGCAAAGTTGCTAAGTGTAAACCGAGCCTCATCGGTAACCGAGCAAAGTGAACAAGTTATTTGAAACATTGAAACCTGTCGGTAAAAGTGAAGAGATGAAAAACCGACCTGAAATGTCATGTTGTCACTGAAGGGAAGTTGAAGTCTTAATCGATGAACTCTATCTTCACACATCGAGGAGTTGGTAAGCATTAATGACACACCTTTTAGGTCAAACCACTATAAAAGGGCAACAGATCAGACTCATTGTTCACCATGACCAGAGTAGAGCGACGAGAGTGATTTTTTAGTAGAAAGCGACAAGATCACAGAGTGACCACAACTCAACCACTAGCACTCCACACAGGTCAGAAATAATTATAGGAGTATACAGTAAGTTCTATGACAATTGACAACTCTATTTTCACACATTTCATAGAAATCCCTAAATCTGAAAATGGATACAACTTCAAGAACTGTGAAATCGAAGAACACCAATAAGGATGAGTTTAAGCTCATCAAGAATTCAGCATGTGAGGAACCAAACTACAAGATTCACCCTAAGGTTTCCTCACAACCCGACGATGCTAGAGCATTCTCGTGAATACCAGTTAGGGTTTTTCTTGTTGAGGATGTTCAAGCATTTATACACTGCAAGATTGCAGAAATAGGTGATTCAGAGGTTGAACAAGCTTATAAGAAGCTATGCACCGAAGATAGAACTTTGAAAGATGAGCATAAACATATAGAAGTGAAAGGGCTCACTAATGCCTTTTATTCCCGAAGGCATTCAAAACTAAGTGGATTTGGTTAGTACTGATTTGAATGCATAATCATGAACTTTGGATGGATGAACCAAAGCTGATAACCATAGATGTTATCCATGCTATCACTGGTTACCCTGTAACCGAGAAGGTAAAAGCATTAAAGAACCCACCAAAGGCCAAGATTGAAAAGATCACAGGAGCCAAATGGGATGGCAAAGGATTGAAGGTTTCCACCATTACCAATAATGAGATGAAATTTGGTGCATGCGTTCTAGGCTACAAATTCTTTCAAGCCAGCAGGATGAACAACATAGCATCCGGTGATGTAGACACAACTTAAAAGATTGTGAAGAAGGGAACATAGTTGGACTTATCTACTAAACCAGTTAGAAGATAATTTGAATACTATAAGGAATGCGAAGTCAAACACATATAAGTTTGGCTCACTCATAATGCACATTTTATTCAACTTTCAAGAAACATTCCCATCGGTAGGAAATGTGAAATGGGATAGCACAAAACTGGTCACCATGCAGATCAGTAAACACATAGCCTCACTGGGAGATAATTTTGAGATAGTCATGGATGAACACTTTAATGTATTCAAAGACTGAATGTAAAAGAGGGTAAGAATCCCCAATAGATCATACTTATATCAAGCACGTTGTACTGAGAACAACTTGGCTTCAACCATTAGAATATGAGATAAACATTGATCTTTCATCTAAAGCAATTGATGCCTTGTTAAATGAGCCATTAGATAAGAAGAAACCTAAGATTGGAACTTGTGAGGAGGCCAAAACGAGAATAAAATCTAGCCTGGTTTTTAAGAAAATTGTCAGGAAAAAGGACAAGATGGTAAAGAACCTCAAGAAGATACTGTCGGCAACAAAGGAATAAACTAAGCAGGAGGAAGAAACTGAAAAGGGAGAAGAAACCAAAGGATAGCTACCTATCGATGAAGCTAAAGAAAAGAATGACTTTGAGGCCACATAGTCAAATTCACCACCTCCTCCACCAACCAAGAAGCCAAGGCTGCTTCTAGAACAAGAAGCCAAACATCTAAGGATTCAAGTCCTTCACCTTCGAAGAAAGGAAAAGTAAGAACATACAAGAGGAAAGCGGCCACACCAAAAAGAGGGCCAAAAAAAAGAATAAGGAAGCCTATCTAAACTTGAGAAGATATTGAAGACATCAAGCAAGATGAAGCTATAGAGGCAGAAAATGTCAAGGTTAAAGCTTTAGAAACTATTGATGACATTTGTAAATCTATTGCAAATTTAGGATCTATTACAGATTCTAAGATTAGAAGATGGTTGAAACTAGATCCAAAAGATCAGAACAAAGTTGAAGACACCATCATAGCAAAAATGTACAAGTTCAAATATGTACCAATTCAGTTTGAAAGCAATAATGTACCAAGGGAGCTCCTAGACAGACTATACTCAAGATGGACATTTGCTTTAAAGAGTGAGAAGGAAATAAGAGAAAGAGTACTTGTTACTATCACGCCTTCTGAATCTAAGAAGGAATAAATTGATGAGATGATGGAGAAAAAAAGAAAGGAGTTCTCACCAAAGTTGAGAGCCTAAAAATATCTTGAAGGGAAGCTTATAGAGCTTGAACAAGAGAGCCATAAGAAATGGTGTAAAATTCTAAACAGACCTACTAAGGAAGAAAGCCCCAAGAAAGACCTACAACAGAAAGATGTTATAAGGAAACTCAAGAACATATCTTAATAAAAGATACAAAAGATGATACATCTGTTGAGTTATACAAGGAAGAAGAAGACACAACTGGAAACAAAAATAAGGATGTTGGAGATGAGTCATGGCCTGACACCACAAAGGAAAACATTGTGGATAACAATATCATTGACATTACTGATGATCCATTAGAAGAAGTAAATAAAGATGAAGATGTCAATGTTGTAAAGGACACAACCGATGAGAAGGACACAATAGGTGATACTGCACAAGTGAACATACCAGGCAACATGCCAATATTGATACAAGCTATCAATATTCTACAAGAAAAAGACAAGTCACCTGAAAAAGATACTCCTGAGGATGCAGGGGAAGAGGAAAAGAAAGACAACACCGATGATCAGAAGGACATCAGAGACACTCACACAGTAACTGATACTAATAAGGTTATAGGAGGAGAATCAAAACAAGCAGATGCAGACACCACACAGAAGGATGCAGAAACAAAGAAAGATGAAGCTAAGGAAATCGATGAAGGAGATAAACCTAAAGATGGCACTCCTGAGGAAACTGACAAATTTGATACTGACAATGTGAAGGCTAATGTGGAGATGTCTACAGACACCCGACAAGCTGAAACTGATACAAAGCAACAAAAAGAAGCACAATAGGTAACTTCATCAAGAAAAACTGACAAAGTCGAGAAATTGGCAATGGTTTTACATTCAATTGCAACACAAAAGAAGAAGAAATCCAAGAAGAATAATTTGGAAGTCACTTTGGATGAAATTATTGAGATACCAAAATGTGACCCAACAACACTTGATTATGAAACATTACAAGAATACGATGAAATATACCAAAGGAAGGCATTATAGGAGAAGCTGAGGAAATAACACCGAGATTCAATGGTACTAGAAACAACAAGGGACATATTACACCAGATTGTACCCGATGTTGATATTGATTAGAATAAGCCAATTCTTGATCAATTAGCTACTCTCACCGAAGCAATAACAACTCAGAAAATTGATGCGGAGAAGGCAATTGAAGAGAGAGCTGAGTAGAAGTACCAACAGAAAATAATTGAGAACATCAGCCAAAAAGTGGTAGTCAACAAGGTAAAGCTTTCAGAATTCATTACTAAATTAGATCCAGTTATAACTAAAGTTATTTCCTTGATTCAACAACTAAGCACATTGGAAACGTTCACTAAAGAGAATAGTGACAACATAGAAAAGTTATATACAGATCTAGCTAACAGTGCTCAAAGCTTAACCACCGATGGAGACAATGCACTAAAGCTGCACTATGACAAAATAATTGAGATTAAAAGGTTAAGGCAGGAACTGTGGGAAGCAGAGACACACTTCAAGGAAGAAGTCACCAAGCTCCAAGCTCAACTTCTACCGAATCTAACACTGCTTCAGCAACACATCATTTCAGCAAGGCAATTGATAGTGACCCCAAAGATGTCTGTAGCAGACAAAATCTATGATATGCACTCCAAGATCATACTTGAGCACATGGCTCTAGAGAAATTAAAGGAACAATGAGAGAAAATGATGGAAGACATGAAGTCTTCACACTCCCACATTTTTGATAAGCTATAAGGTAAAGACCTTTGCCCTTAATATCAAAAAAGGGGGAAAATTATATGTATATGTATAGTCATATGGGGAAAATGATATGTATATGATATGTATAGATAGGCAGGCACTATACAGTACTATCGAAAATAATGATATATCGGAATATACATACGGGGAGTCATTAAATGAGTAATGATTATATATATTGTATATACTTAACATCTTCTTAGTATTTTGCACATATCATTTTTTGATACTAATGTCAAAGGGGGAGATTGATGACATTAATTTTCCATTAGTATGAAAACAACACTTTCGGTAAGCATACACCGAAGAACAGAACAAAGAGCAAACCAAAAATCAGATATAAAGAGATCACCAAAAAATGACTAAGTACAAAGAGAACCGACGACACAACTTTGTGTGTACACCAAAAATACAAAGTCAAAAGGATAAAGAGGAACCCAACAGAGGAACCCGACGTGCAGCACATAGTGAAAAATGAAGAGACGGTTAAAGAGAAAACTGAGAGAACAAAACCCAAAGACAGTCAACTGATTTCAGAGTATAACTGACCGTCATAAACTGAAAGTCAGTTGTAGCCCGCAAAAAGTGGATCTCACTTCCATGTCAAATAAAATAGTCTTATTCTATTTATAGAATCTTGATTTTTTTTTAAATCCATTTCTTTAGGGACAATAAACATGAATGTAAGTGCTTTAATCAGTCTAATAGATTTAAAACACATAGACTAGGAGATCAAGGTAAAAGTTGTAAACCTGATCTTAGAGTTAACATTATTTTTTGTGAAACTTGATGATGTCAATCCATATTATAAATAGATGATGCAATAATTCATTATAAATGATGTGAATATGAAAGAGAGGATGAATGAAGCCTACGAGCACATCTATGGATCAGATTGAAAGTTTCAAGAACCAAAACTGCAAAAGGTGAATTTGGTTAGCAAGAACCAAGAATAGAGGCTACCAAGAATCAGAGGTATTATTCAATCACATTAGGTGATAATATTATTCATGTAAACTTAAATGGATCTGTATCAACAATAGGAGATTGCATTTACTAGGTCAAAATGTAATTTTCTATCATTATAACAAGTGGAGCAAAGTGTAAAAATCCTTTCAAGGAAGGTGCATTTAACAGTCCAACTACAAATATCTTAACCGAGTGCATGTTCAACAGTGTTTCTAAAGCTCTTAACCGAGTAGAATTTAACAGGTCTCCACAGATACTCTTAACCAGATAGATCATCAGAAGTGATCAAATTGTAATCCTTAACTGACCCCTTCCAATCTACAAATAGTGAAGATTTTTTGGGTGCCATACCCACCGCAGTTTTTACCTCCTAACAGAAGTTTTCTGTGATATCATATCTTGTGTTATGTGTCAATTACTTTCATGAATGTTTCTATGAATGCTCACATGTATGTTAAGTTAATGAATTGATATAAATCACATCAAGATAGTATAGATTAGATGAATGGATAAATAGTTGATTACAAAAGGTTAATTGATTAAAGGATACAAAAGTTTTAGAGGTATTGATTCACCCCTCCCCTCTCAGTATACACTTCCCATTAATTCCAACAAATCTTTGAAAGAGGAAACAACCTCAATTGATTCAATAATAGAATACACAATACAAGATGATTCAAGATTAATCAGAATTAATTGTCAAGTAAAAAGAGATCTAACCTTATAAAACGTTATCAAAACCCTAAAAAGGGAAACTCTAGGTTGCATGATAATAATTAATAATAGAAATGATTATTATATGCCTAAATTTTAGCTTAGGTGAACTAGAGATAATAAGTGACTTAATAATTAAATCAGAATGATTTAGTTAATAAGTGGAATAACTTATTACTCTAACAATAACTTTCTACTTGCTACTCAAAATTCAAAATAGAATACCTCATTGGGAAGATCTCCAAGAGATCTAAGAGGCGGGTGATAGTTTTGACCCCAAATTCTACTCCAAAGGCCTCCAAAAATGCACTTTCCTGAAACATAGAAAATACCATTTAGTTTTTCAATTTTTCTCACTCTACTCAATTTGTCACTTCTACATTGTTTCGAATCACCTTTAGATTTCTCTAGATGAAGGTTGTGGTAGATAAAATCTATAAAACTATCCTCAACCATTTTGTTAAGTGACCTTGATATTATATCAAATACAACTCACACATTCACTGCCTCAAATTTTATCAATTTGAAATATATGATCATTAATGCCTCAAATTTTGTCATTTTGAAAGAGATGGTCATCCTCAATGCCTCAAATACTGTCAATTTGAAAGATATGATCATCAAAGCACATCAAAAACTAATATTTGCAATTTTTCTATGACACATTCACTTCTACATCTTTCACATTCAATCCACACTTTAAATCAAACATCCAGACATCCATTTATATTAACTTGATCATGGAAGCCCTCAACTAGGTAGGACATAATACCTGAATAAACATTATTTACGCAAAGTCTTCCACCATGAACTGTAACCACCTGAATTTGGTTTGTTCCAACTATGGAACCTATTTTCCCTAAGTGTGATCATACCCCCAAATATGTCCAAACAACCCTGTTACTACTTGGCATAATTCTTTTGAAATCAAATTTAATGTCCTAGGTGATTTTTATCACTAAATTATATTAACTATTATAGTCATATAATTTAAATCAATTCAAACCATTTAAATAAATAAAAATTCAAACATGGCTATAGTATTTAATTACAAAGGAATTAAATAAACCCCTAAATCACTTGCAAAATAACCCATTCCCCTAGCCTATTTAATTTAATTAAAATGGCTATAGTCCCCTTAATTATTAAAAATCAATGAAATGCTTAAATAATTAATTCCTATATTTTAAATGAATTAAATAAGTTTAATTCATTTCATTTATATTCCCTTAAACCCCAACCTAACCTATCTCAACCACTTCTACCCTGGTTCTAACCCATCTCAACCTATTCCCCCCATGCTAATCTAATCCTCATTCTAATTCTAATCCTAACCCACCTCCTAATTTTGTCACATTCCATTAAGGAATGTTTAACACAACCCACTTGAGAAAGCCAAATTTCTCAAGCATGACTTCTCTAAGGACCAACTTGCCAAGTTGAGTCTTACACCCTCCCATGCCTCTTAAATGAATGTCATTAATAACCCTTAATGGATATTCCCTCTTGCCCATCCCTCATTAATGCCCAAGGCATTAATGGCTCTTACACCTCATTAATAACCTTAGGGGCTCCATTAATGAACCTTGTCCCCCCTCTCTCTCTCTCCCATTCCTCTATAAATTGAAGGGATTTAGATCTCATAATAGGCCTAAAATTTTGAATTGTAGTGTTGTAATGCCAAGATTTTGAAGGGATATCAAAGCATTGTTATGCTACCCATTCCTTCCTAGCTTCATACACACTTGATAATCACTTTCTTACATAGTTATAATGTTCATTTTAGACTAATATGCATGCTTAAATAGTTAAATAGTTTGTTTTAAACTTAAATCTTTCATGCTAGGTTGTTTATGTCACTGGTATTTAGCATAATCTGAGGGCTTTTATGTTATTTTCTACTTTCATCCTAGTTAGAAAGCAATAGGTCGATGTTGGGGTTTTATATGCTCATTAACCCTTGTTTCTCATTAACAGAATGACTTATTGAAGTGTTGTGTCACATGCAATAGGTGCACAAATATACACACACATTTCTAGTGCCCACCACAAGGCCCGATTTCCAACTTTGCCTCATTTTATATCACTTTTTCACTAATTTGCATGCCCAGATTTCTATTACAGGGTCATTTTTGGCCATTCAGGATCACATCCAGGATACGCGCTTGCACCGCAGCAAACGAGGCTCGCATCCAGGATTTCCCAGATAGTTTCTAGTTTAGGCTCACATCTGGTAAGCATTAAATCACATCTAGTAAGGAAGGTCGCATCTGGTTTTGTGTCATTTTCTATCTTTCTGGATCGCATCTAGTGAAAATTTTAGTGAACTACATGGCCTAACGACTAACATTTGTGTGTTTGACTTCTTTGATATTTTGAATAGCTTAATGATTGTTTGCAGGTTGACATTGGCAATTTTTTGTGGGAGTTTCTACATAAAAAACTAACTCGGTTTTTCAGGTTGCCCAACCCCCATCTTGACCTCTATTTACTTGCTTTGAATACTAAGATACATTTTCCAATCTATCACTAAACTGACTAGAGGACTATGCTCTTATCCTTTTAACGAAAATCAGAAACTCACACATTAGTTTATGGGTTGAACAGAATTTGGAGTTAATTGAACAAGAAATCAAATCGTATAATTCTTTTGGAATCAGTAAATGAACAACACAAATCACTAAATCTTTTGGATCAAAGAAAAAGATCAACTGTATAATTCATTTTTGGGACACAGAAATTGAACAAGAAAACTTACTAAATATTGAGGCTAATTGAACAAGGCAAATCTACTTTCAAGAATAGTGTTTTCATTAAATAGGAACATCTAAATCAAGCACAACATTGCTTGAGGGAAAGAACCACTTTGCTTGATTCTGTTTTGGGAGAAAATGGCTTAGATTAGGAGAGTATACTCTTCTTCTTTGGAAGAATAAAAAATCCAAACATCCAAAGCTCACCAATCCTTGGTACACATATTTAAGCAGTAGAGGGCATGTCGGTTGAGGAAAAAATCTCCCAGGAATGACCCAAGTGAGGACAGGTTTTACGCCAACCCTTCCAACTCACTATAAATAGTTGCTTCCTCGTAGGCTAAAGCCTCAGAAAATAGAGCTGGTTTTGTTCATGGAATTTTGACATCATTCCTTGAACATACTTGGGTATATGTAGAGTGGAGCCACTTGAATCTTGCTTGCGAGACTATATATTCAAGTACTCATAGGGCTATATGCCTGAATTTTGCTTTGTGCAATTCTATGGGGGACGGTTTTGAACAGATTGCCCAATAATCTACAACAACTTCAACTAAAATAATTCCTGATTCACCCCCGAAAGGGTGATAATCTTTGTGCAAGAAAAAAATTAATTTCCCCAAGACACTCATCATATTGTGCCCTCACTTGCGTTTGGAGTCGGCTAATACAACATCATGATTGGAGCCATTGCATGCTTGGTGATGGATGTATTCTGATTAGCATTTGAGTGTGTACCTGAGTCAACGAGAAAAGATTTTCATCCTCCACCTAGAGAATAGGAAAAACATGAGTGTTTGTTTCACCCTCCTAACAATGCAAATCTGTTTGACGTGCTTGATGTGTGTTCTTGAAAGTGACCTCTAAATCAAGCACAAACTCAACATAGTCCTTGCTCAATCATCGAATTTGCAAAGATGAACATGAATTGTCCATTTCACAAATTTGATTGAATCGACCTGTTGCCTCCTATTTAGTTGGGGTTTTTGAATTTACTCTCAGAACGAGAGCCAACAACCATGACCATTGCTAAAATGGAGGATTTGAAAGCATTATAACAACTGAAATACTATGTATTCTATATGAGATGCAATTACAATTTAAGAATGGAAATGCATGTTTTAATCTAAGAACTTGAAAAGATGATAGAATTAAACTATTAGATACATAAGAAAACTACATTAAGATGCAAAATGCCAATACTCTAAATGAAATTATGCTAATTATGCCATAAAAAGCTTAGAAATGAGAGAAAACTGAGACTAGAAATCACTATAATTTTGATACTCTAAAAGATTGCCTCTCAAATGAAGAAAAAGATGTCCATAATATAGAAGAGCCTGGAAAGAGGATGAAGAGTTTCTTGGAAAGAAACAGCTGACTCTTCATTTCCATGGAGGCAGATGAGACAAAATTGAGAGAATTATTTAATTAAATGAAGGAATTATTGCCACATAAGTGGCTTTTCACATGGAATTATGGGATTCTTTTTGAGGATAATCCATTCAAACAATTAAATAATTTATTCAATTCCTTTTGATGTGTATTAGCTAAAGGGGGTGGAGTTAATTTAATTTAAAAGCACTTAGGAATTTAGAATTAAATTAATTAATCATAGGGATTTTTTAGCTAATAAATCTTGAAAATTTAGGAATTAAATATAGTGTGAGATTTATGCAAATTCAGGTTTTCTGCATTTGAGACTAAGTCAGTTAAAGACAATTAGGAAGATAATTTTCCTAGTACAATAGGACTTTGATGATGAGAAAATGCACCAAAATTGATTAGAATTATAAGGTGCCAATTTCGGGGTGTTACATTTTTCCCCTCTTTGAATTAATGTGCGAGAAGCGCACTGATTCAAAGAATAGTCTGATGTGAAGATGAAGATTTCAGAAGTCCAGGTTAGGTTGCCAAGACAAAAATCAGATCGAGAAGCAGAACCACCTTCAAAATGAAGCATGATTCTCTGAAGTATAAGTTAGATTGCGAAGACAACAGTCTAAATACCACTTGAGAGAAGATCAAAATCGGGATTAGATTGCGCCAATGTCCACTGATAGCTGATGAAGATTTAGGACTATCTCTAGAATTAGGGGTAGATTGCCCCAATACGAAGGTTAACCCTCCGAGATCCAAGTTAGGTTGCCTAGATAACGGTCTAAAAGAGCTTTTGAGAGTCATCTTCAGAACGAAGCATGACTTTCAGGAATTAGGGTTAGATTGCCCCAATACCCAATGAGATTTCAAGAATCATCTCCAGAAGGAAGCTTGAATCTTGAGGATCCGAGTTAGATAGCTCAAATACCTAGAAAGATAGATGACAAGATGCGAGGCATCAAGATGCCCCTAGAGATTCAAGATCATGGAATATCCAATTTTGACCATAAGGTACGAAAAAAATTGAATATGCCCCAAGTGATGAGATGCCCCTAGCGATGGGAATTTTTGATTTAGATCAGACTAATTCGAGAATGAAGTGAAAAGATTCAATGATGCAATCATCCTGCCCCCTCAGGAGAGAAATTGAAAGATGACACAATAGAAAGATGATCAACAACAAAAGATTGCAGATAGAAGCAAGATCGAAGATCCAGAGAACTAAGAGAAGTCAGAATCAATTTAGAGCGATCAGGAGGTCCTGGTGACTAGGTTTGACCATAGTTGACCAAGTTTGACCAGAATTGACTAAAGCTGACTTTGATGAAAAGATTGCAAAAGCTGAGAAAATGATGACGAGAGATGATTCTGACAAGAAAGTGATGTCAGAAAGTTGGCTGCACAAGCGTTCAATCGCGTCGGTCCCAAAATTTTAAAATGCGATTTTGAGCTACTTAGGAGTGTCAGATTTCAATTTTGATCATGAAAATGGATTGAGCATATAGTTGAAGATAGAGAGCGAGGATCAAACACTTATGTAGTCAAGATGAAACCTGGACAAAAGATGAGAACCTTCAAAGAATGAGAAGACAATGAAGAGAGCACCAAAACTATCGCTATGCAAGCTAAAAATGCGAATGCAAGCCTAAGCTAAGTGCAACCCTAGGACTTGGTTATTGGACTCATCACATAACTATCATCATCGAGTATTTTGAAAAATCAGAGTCAATAAAATCCTTACTAGTGCCAATACCACCATAAGAATATGAATATGACTTTCATCGGATAAAATGTAGGAAACGAACATAAGCACCAGGGCACAAAAGCCAAGATGACCTGAACATTATTTCCAGTTTGATACAATAAGAGTACACAAGTAAAAAAACAAAGAAAAAAAATTCAAGGAGATAGTTCCAACCTCCCCTTGGCGTGCAAATAAACAAGATTGAGGGATGTGAGGCTTTTCCACCTTAATGCAGAAGCTCTTATCACATAAACCCTGTTTATTTGACACTGTCGGATCATCGAAACCACACCAACAAGCAATAGACAAAAGAAAATATCAATGAAATTCATGAGAATAGACAACATACAAGGAAGGATTCAATCATAGCTCAGCATCTTTCAATGTTTACGAATGTATATGTGTAGGGTGTTGAAAACACCATTGTGCTTGTGAGTGCGATGTGTTTGATTGCTACGATAGATGTTTATGTTGCGATGTCCAATGTGTGTTGAAAAACACAGATGTGTCCAAAGAGAGTGTTGAAAAACACTATTTGAATGGGGTGTTGAGAAACACCAGTTTGTGTTAGTAGATAGTTGTCCTTTAGAACTGACAAGATTACTGACTCAAATGTAAACCAAAGATGTGATCAAAGTGGGGAGCCATGCCCCCAAGTACTGAACGGATTGATGTCGAATATGCAGATAGTGAGTTGATACAAGAAATTTTAGTAGTATAGCGACAGTAGGTAGACACAGTGAGAATCACTAGTGACTGACGCAAGAAATATTCTCAAGTATAAAGATCAATGTGAGATCTAGACATCAGTAGACAGACTTAGTGAGAACCACTGGTGGCTGATGCAAAGAGGAGATAGACTCCAAAAGATAGGAGAATGTCCCCTACACCAGGAAGATTCCCCCAAGTGTGACCAGTTTCAATCCATGTGAAGTCAAGAAAAATATCGAAGATGACTGAGAGTGAATGTATGAGCGAGCAAACTAAAGCAGGAAAGCACACTAAAGCAGGAAAGCAAACTACAAGAAAGCCAAGAGATGTCGCGATAGATAGAGCATTGCGGAACAAGAGGCGCTTGTTTACCAGGTTTTCACCATCTTGGCAGAAATTCTATTTTTACTACCATGATGCCTGTTTACCAGGTTTTCATCAATGGCACATTTTTCTCTTTTTCTCATTTTTTTGTATTTCATTTTTTCAAATTTTTTGTACTTTTTCTTTTTTTGATTTTTTTGTACTTTTTGTACTTTTTGATTTTTTTGGTATTATCAAGGCGCATGTTTACCAGGTTTTCACCAGGATAATAGATGCACATCAAAGTGCCTGTTTCCCAGGTTTTCACTAAGATGATCATTTTTTAAGGATATTTTGCAATTTTTAAGATTTTCTTAGAATGAAGTATGTACATGAGCATTCAAAAGACATCTCAACTGTAGAACTTCTTCAGATGAAGAGCGTTGATAGGCTCTTTGAGTTGTTCACCCTCTGTGGTAGAAAGCTAGTAAGCGCTGGACCCAAATACTGCAGTAATAACATACAGACCAAGCTAGTTTGGTTCAAATTTTCCTTTTTGGACCCATTGCTGTTGATTCTTGGGGTTCTCTCTCAGGATGAGATCACCCAATTGAAATTCTCTTGTTCTGACCTTCTTGTTGTAACTCTTAGATATTCTTTTATGATATGCTTAGAGATTATCGAATGCCACTTTCCGACGTTCATCCAGTAGTTCTAGCTCTTGAAGTCAAGATATTCTGATATCATCATCAGTAATGAGACCCTTCAGAGAGACTCGCAAGGTAGGAATCTCAACCTCAATAGGAAGCACTGCATCTGCACCATAAACTAGAGCAAAGGGCATGGCCCCTGTTGGTGTCCGTATGCTGGTGCGGTAAGCCCATAAAGCCAGATTAATCTGGAGATGCCAGTCTCATCCATATTTGTGTACTGTGCAGTGTAAGATCTTGAGAATAGTATTATTTGAAGCTTCCACCTGTCCATTACCCTAGGGATAATAGATAGAAGACCAGTGTTGAATAATTTTGAACTTAGCACATAATTCTTTTAGATCCTTGTTCTTGAATTGCCCCCAATGTCTAGCAAGGTGTAGGACATTGCAAATGGATTAGAAAGCTGATGTATGAGATGAATAGCCAATGATGAATGAAGGTGAATGCAACCCTCAAGGACACTCTCTACAAGATTACCCAAGCAAGGGAAATAATAATATAGCAATGTAGGCTCATGGAGCAATTTTGCATAGCATTTAGGGTAATGACCTGATGTCATGAAAAGTATGTGGTCCAAAAGAGTGGACATGTCAAGAGACTTATAAGAACTTGTTTTTCAATTTTGATCAAGACCAAGGGGCAAATTTCATAGGATAGGATATAGCTATGATCAGGATAAAGGTTGATGGAGGTATAAGTGCATGTTTTGGATTATGATAGGAATGCACAGAGATACGAAGGATAGTCTTGGGATAAGCAAGATCACAATAGGATAGCATGCATGAGAGAAAGTAAATAGGCTGATGGAAGGGATCATGAATGTCAGGATACATGATGCTCATGGATAGGCTCAACCTTGTCAAGATCAGCAGAAGGAACATGGATGTTTACGAGATAGCTGGATGTAAGATATGATGGGAGAAGATGACATGGAATGAACATGCCCCCAAGTGAAGAGTGCAAGTAGGAGGAATTACGCAGGACACCTGTTTGCCAGGTTTTCATCATGGTACTTATCCAAGGCGCCACAAGAAGTGGTTTTCACCATAGGATGGATTGATTAATCTTTACTTTTTCTACCAAGGCGCCTGCTTACCAAGTTTTCACCAAGGCACTTTTTTTTTTCTTGATTTTATGGAAGAACTTAAGCTTCTAGCTCTTTAGATAGTGCTCTTTTGAAATATATGCTATAATAGGCCAAGACCATTGAAAGTATGTTCAAATATGTTTATAGGGTGATGAAATGAAGGATAAGGAAGATGGAAGCCAAGATTTTATGCAATGGCCTGGATGAGAGAAAAAGAAGGAATGTAAGGACCCAATATGGAAGGAGGGTAGGTGACAAGATCAGCATCAACGTACTCTTTGAAGGGTAGTGTATGGATTGAGTTTTTGATGTATGAATGGGTAGGGATCTTGGTACATAAGGACCCAAGATGGAGGAAGTATTCAAGGTAATGGATTTTGGGACATGAGGACCCAAAATAGAGTTGGAAGATGGACAATGTGTGAAAGAAGATGAAGTAGAAGCCTTTGGAAGCTTGGATGCCAACTCTAACTTTTCCTTTTTATTCAAGTCTTTAACGATAGACTTGGGAATCCACATAAATTTTGATTTTCCATTTTTATCAGATGATTTAGAATGCAATTTTTCCATAACGGATTTAGGAAACCATATTTTCTTTGATTTGGTTCTTTTCTCAGTGGACCTATGTGGTCTCTTGAATATTTCCCTTTTATTTTTAGTCACATTTCGATTAGATGGGACATAGTGATCTTCATATGTAAGTGGATTCTTGTATTTCTAATTTTTTCATTGCACATACAGATTGCTTCCAAAAGACTTAGGAATTGTGGATGAATAGGGCTGATATGACTGGTTCATATGGAGGGGTTGATAGGGAGCTTTCAAAGATGCATGTCTTTGTTGATCTTGATAGGAGATAGGGTAAGTGGATGACAAGCTAGTATTGATAGACATGGTAGATGGGGAGACATAAGGACCCAATATAGATGGAAGGTTTGACAGTGTCAGCTTTGGGATGTAGGGACCAAGGATGGATTTGGAAGATGGAGAAGACTGATGCTTACGTTTAAATGGAGGGATATAAAGTGTGGAGGGGATATCAACATCTTTAGAGTGAGTTGGATGACCAAGGCTCTTCTCTTTTGAATTCACCTTTATATCAATAGGTGCATGAGTAGCTTTGATAGGAGAAATTTTGATAGGAGCAGCTGAAGCTTCAGAGGATTTATTTTTCTGCAAGGGATTTGGAGGAACGATGTTTTCTTGAGGTGGATATGGAGGAGCATGACAAGGAGATGAAGTGATTCTCTAATCTTGACAAGGATCTTTAGATGGTGTACAAAGGGTACCTTTATCTTGATTTTCAATAGGTTCATTAGAGATGGTGGAAAGGATATCTTGATCTTTCTTGGGAGATGGATAAGATATAGGAGATGGAAGAGCTTCTTCTAGGAAGAAATGGAAGGGGATGATAGAATCATCATGAGACTCTTGAGATGCGTGACTTTGATCAACCATTGGATAAATATGGATGGTGTCTTGATCTTGATCATCGCTGATATATATTTCTTCACATTGTGGATTCTACTCTTGACATGGAGCCACTTCTAAGGACAAGGTAGGATTTTTGATATGGATATGGGATTCTTGACATGTTGATGGATAGTCATTTGGAATAGGCATGATAAGCGTTGAAGGACATGGAAGATTTGGGTCGATGAGCTTTGAAGCCTAAGAAGGACTTACAGTCATATGCAGATTAACTTGGATCTCTTTTAGAGGTAGTCCTTGAGGGTAGACATAGTCATCATTAGGTTCAATCCTAGATACAGATGGGGGAGCTTTAGGAGATGGAGGAATGGTGGAAGAAGTAGATGTGGTATGGGAACCGTTGCTAGACATGGATTCCTGATATTGATCTTACTTGAGATTAGTATCTTCACTAAATGATTCATTAGCATTTTCCACTTCGATTATGCCATCATCTATGAGATCTTGGATTTTATGTTTCAACTCCATGCAATATGAAGTTTTATGCTTGTTATGTCGATGATATGCACAATAGTTACTAAAGAAGCTAGATCCACATGATGTGGCTGGAGGCAATGTGATGAGATTATGCTCAAGAAGTTTCTCCAATGTAGATTCATAAGATTGTCCCAAAGGAGTAAAGATTCTCTCTGAAGGATAATTAGACACTTCTTGACTTGCAATATCCTTATGTTGCAGATAGAAAAGACTTTCATATGATTCTATCATAGTTTCCTCTACATTCTCTTGATCAAAGTTGGGATTGTCATAAAAATTTTCTTGATCAAAGTTGGGATTCTCATAAAATTGTTCTTGATCAAATTTGGGATTCTCATAAAATTGTTCTTGATCAAAGATGGGATTCTCATAAAATTGTTCTTGATCAAAGATGGGATTGTCATGCCAAGATTTATCCATGTTGGAAGGAAGTTTGGAGATATAAGAATCATGATCACGTAAAAAATGATAGGTTGATCTTAATAAGGATTCATCAGATGAAGTATCCTTTTCCCCCTTTAATCGTTGGAGTTTAGATTCCAAAGTTTGAAGTTGTTTTAATAAATTTGCCCTAAGAATCTCTTCTTTACTTTTAGACATTGTAAGATTGTCTTGATGCACTTGCTTAGAAGATTGAAGAGAAGGTATGATGAATCAATTGATTGACTGACAAGTGCTGAAGTGATATCTAAAGTGCTGACTAAGTCCAAGACCAAAGGAAAAAGGAGATAATGTCCAACTAAGATAGAGGTAGCAATGACTCTGATCTTGAGTCAAGGTTGATGAACCTACTTTCACAACTCAGGATAAGGATAGCGCAGACAAAGATGATAAGATAACAAAGGAATCAGTCAATTGGACAAGTGTAACAACATCAGATTTCAAGATAGCAATAGGTTGGACTAACAACATATTGCAGTTGCATGTGAACTAGCAGAAGCGTTATGACAACGCAAATTTTAGAATAGACTAAATGTAGTAGGATAGACCGATGAAAGACCAAGTTTTGACAAGTTTTGAAACAAATTGGATAGAGTTTTGATAGATTTTTGACAGATCATTGAAGTTTCAGACAAGACAAGATAGGCAAATATCCAAAGTTTACAGTTTTCCAGATCATTTGATTGTTGTTGTTGTTTCAGTAAACACTCACGCAAAACACATCATGGAGATTGTTTATAGTACCAGAACAGACACATCACAATCCTAGGATAGCCAGGGCAATATCTGTTGAATCCCCACTTCAACCGAAGTTCAGCTACGCTTACTCATAGCGGACAACTTAGAAGCTTGGAGGCACGGGCTCCTCCTTACATGTGCACTAACTTCTTAGGCACACCAAGCTTCAAACCCCAAAGGAATTGCTTCCCAAAGGGTCGTTGTCTCTACTAAGAGCCGTAAAAGTGTGGGGTGTCTTAGTCGGTCTCTGTGGGGTGTCTTAGTCAGTCTCTGACCTTCCACGCCAATAGATAGAGGGTTTTTGGATACTATAACAACAGTTTGTAGTAAGGGCATCCATTCAAGTGGTTGTGATCAAGTCATTTTCCCAATAAAGGGGGCTCTCCCAATCCTTTCAAAGCAAGGCTTTCACCTTAACGATGTCGAGACTTTAACACACCACTAGGGTACTAGAGGAGATTTTGGTTGCCACAATGAATTTACACCTGTCCATCATGAGACTCATCACAATGGCATTTTTTATATACCGGTTCGGAAGGGCTTGGCTTTAGCCTGTTACCGATTGAGCATCCACTCTCACTGGCTCTACTAAAGCTCTTGGGAGGTAGCCACACTAGAAGAATCATATGAATTTCTCTTACACCCAAGATCCATAAAGGCGAGGGGAGAGGATACGTTCATATAGTTCTTGGAATTATAATCTAGAAAACACTTCAATCACACGAGAAAATGATTCATTTTAAGCACCAACCGAAGTGTGTTCTAACTGCTCAAAAATAGACATGAGAGTTTTGTGAAAACATGCAAGGTCTTTGACAAGCGTCCTGCAGTAAATAAATTAGTAGTTTATAATTTATTTCTTCATTTAAGCATCCTGCAGCCCACTGTTATGCTGTCAGAAAAATTAGAAAGATAAAAATAGAAGCATGTTAGAATAATCAGAAAAAATAGAAATAGTACTTGCAAAAACTGTGAAATTTCAAAAACTATCACCAAGTCTCGTGCGAGGAAGTACAAGGCTTCCCGCGAGGAAGTGCAAGGCTTCACGTGAGGAAGTGCAAGGATTTGCACAAGGAAGTACAAAAGCTTTGCACAAGGAAGTACAAGGCTCCACACAAGGAATTACAAGGCTTCACGTGAGGAAGTGCAAAACTTTGCGTAGGTATGTGGAAAATTTCGCGTGAAACTTCACTGTAGAGTCGTACGGCCTGCTCGGGCAAAAGTTTGATGCCACAGATTCAATTTTTGGGTGAGTATAGGTGTATTTGTAGTCGTTTTAAACTGAAATGGCGTTCAAAATGCAATGGTGGAGTCAGATTTGACTCAAAGTGAATGTAAAAAATGACATAAAATAGAATTGAAAGTAAATATATAATATGAGGCCAGGAATTGAATACTCCTACCCCATGGTGGGTGCCAAAATATGTGTGCTTGAAAGTGACCTCTAAATTAGGCACAAACTCAACATAGTCCTTGCTCAATCATCGAATTTGCAAAGATGAACATGAATTGTCCATTTCACAAATTTGATTGAATCAACCTGTTGCCTCCTATTAGTTGGGGTTTTTGAATTTAATCTCAGAACGAGAGCCAACAACCATGACCATTGCTAAAATGGAGGATTTGAAAGCATTATAAAAACTGAAATACTATGTATTATTATATTTGAGATGCAATTACAATTTAAGAATGGAAATGCATGTTTTAATCTAAGAACTTGAAAAGATGATAGAATTAAACTATTAGATACATAAGAAAACTACATTAAGATGCAAAATGTGAATACTCTAAATGAAATTATGCTAATTATGCCATAAAAATCTTAGAAATGAGAGAAAATTGAGACTAGCAATCGCTATAATTTTGATACTCTAAAAGATTGCTTCTCAAATGAAGAAAAAGATGTCCATAATATAGAAGAGTCTGGAAAGAGGATGAAGAGTTTCTTGGAAAGAAATGGTTGACTCTTCATTTCCATGGAGGGAGATGAGACATAATTGAGAGAATTATTTAATTAAATGAAAGAATTATTGCCACATAAGTGGCTTTTCACATGGAATTGTGGGATTCTTTTTGAGGATAATCCATTCAAATAATTAAATAATTTATTCAATTCCTTTTGATGTGTTTGAGCTAAAGGGGGTGGAATTAATTTAATTTAAAAGCACTTAGGACTTTAGAATTAAATTAATTAATCATAGGGATTTTTTAGCCAATAAATCTTGAAAATTTAGGAATTAAATATAGTGTGAGATTTATGCAAATTCAGGTTTTCTGCATTTGAGACTAAGTCAATTAAAGACAATTAGGAAGAGAATTTGCCTAGTACAATAGGACTTCGATGATGAGAAAATGCACCAAAATTGATTAGAATTATAAGGTGCCAATTTTGGGGTGTTACACTTGAAAGATCACTAAAAAGATAAACTCCTTCAAACAAGCAACAATATTCAAACCTTCAGATACATGTATTCTTCACTGAAAAGTCTCCAAACACGATCACAAATTAGGCAAATTGCACGAACTTCTAAAAATGCAAAATTCAAAACTTGCAAAAACTGACAAAGACATCATAAGATCGCATCCTGGATTTCCCAAATTGCATCTAGTATTTGGGATCACATCATGTATGCTATCTCACATTCAGTCAGCACATAGTCATATCTAGGATTTAGGCTCGCATCTGGTGTCATCAGAGGCTCGCATCTGGGAGCTCTCATCTAGAACAGAGGGTACTTGTAGAAGTTTTTCTTAGAAAGTCTCAGTTGATTAGGATACCCTTTTGGCTCTTTAGCTGGTTCCTATTGTCTTTTCTGGTCTCCCTGTTCAAATTTCAAAACTCTTTCGAAATGTCTACCTTGCATGATTAGTCAGTCTTTCATGATCGGTTCAATACGTGTTGTCTACCCGCTTTCTACCAACAACTTGGTTCCCAGCTCACTATCAGGGTATTCTATCCCTCTGATGCTGGAATCATTTACGTCCACCAACAACTAACAGTTACTTTCACCTAGACACACCCACTTGAACAATCTGAAAATCCTCACTTGCACTATTGAGAAACGTTGACAAAGTTGAGAAACAACTTCATGGTTAACACAAGACGCAACAAGTACATGTCTAAAGGATCAAAATTTCCTCCTAAAATACCACACTTTCAAGGAGAAACTTCTCATAGTTCCCTACTCGATCTAGACTCCCCGTAAATGGATAACGACACTCGTAGATGGAGTGAGGCTTTTAAGGAGTATAACGATGGAAAAAAACAAAAGCCCAAAGATACAGATGAGGAGGAAGGACCCAAATTTGAACATGGCCCATTTGGATCAGACAGTGAAGGGGAGATCCCCAAAGATGAGTACAAAAAACTCAAGCAGAGTAAGAGGTTCCATAAGATATTGGAACGGATAATTGATGACGATAAAGAAAAATACTTCCTCCATCTAGCATCCACAGGTGTCAAATTACCTAAGGATTATGATGTGGAAAAGCTCAAAGAAAAGGAGGTACCAAATCCTATATCTATTCTCACTAAACAACTCAATTTGATGCAAACGGAACTCACGAACCTCAAACAGGAGAAGGAGAAACCCAAAACAAAATACTCTTTAGACACCATTTGTCCATTCCCTTTTGACAAGAGTATCACTATGGTCCCATTTCCTCCCAACATGGAAACACCAAAGTATGACAAGTACATAGGAGAAACTGACCCACACAACCATGTGACGGAGTTCTGTGCTCTAAGCATAGAATACATGCATGAACCTACATACCACATGTGACTATTTCCAGGAAGTCTAGTGGGAAATACCATGGAGTGGTTCTCAAAATTGAACCCTAAGGTCAAGAAATTCGAGGAGTTGATCCAACGGTTCATCCAACATTACTCCTACAACATCCAACATGACGTAACTATGATGGACCTGTGTAATACCAAACAGAGAAATGGTGAATCATTTACACACTTCCTACAAAGATGGAGGAAGATTTTTTCACGATATTCAAGAGCCATTCCCGAAACAGAGAAGATGGAGATCTTCGTTAATAATCTAGTTCCTGAATTGAACTATGCTTTACAGATGCAAGACTCTCTAAGCTTCGACAAGATGATTAAAATGCCCTCTGTATTGAGGAAGTCATGGTCAAAAGGGGAGAGATCACCCTTCAAAATGCAAAACAAGATCAACAACTCCAACTCCAAGCCTAAATGGTGGAATCAAAACAAGAATGTTGTTAATGATAGACTGGTTGACACCTCTAACATTAATCTTAAACCTGAGGTGTTCAATCTAACCAATGGCATGCAAGCAAGCAAGGATGCTAAGGTAACAACTCCCATACCCAAAGCAAACAATGATAATAGCAAGGGTCAGACATGGAATTCAAAACCACAAAGAAATTTCACTCCTTTAAGAGAACCTCTTGAGACTGTTCTCAAAACAATATTGGATAACAAAGTTCTTACAATCCCAGATTGCAAACCGTGGGAACCAATGGTCAAACCCAGGTGGTGGGATGATAATTCCTACTGTGTCTTCCACAAAAACAAGGGACACAAGACTAATAATTGCCTCAAGCTTAAACATTTCATCCAAGACCTCATAGAAGGAGGTAAGATCAAAGTAGACAGACACACTACCAATGAGGATAATACAACATTCAACAAACCCTTTCCTAATTACGATCAAGGAGAAACATCTAAAGGGAAGAGTAATGAGATAAACTGCACCTATTCCAAAAATGACAATGTGATCAATATGCTTGACATTAGAGCTGAATCCATCAATGTGGTCACAATGAAAGGTATCTCCTTCCAATTTAATGTTGTAACATGGAGCCAAGCATAGGTCACGATCAAAGGACCTCCAAAACCAACACCAAAATCCAAGGTTCCTATTGTAACTATTACTAAACCAACATCAAAACACATGGTTACTAATCCTGGAGCAAAATATAACTTGGTAGACCAATTGCAAAGAACCTCTGGCAAAATTTCCAGTTTTGAGTTGCTCAAAATATCCACAGTACATAGGGAAATCCTAGAATAGGCTTTACATGCTGCTAACGTCCCAAAAGGTATCGATATAGAAAAATTCCAAGCGATGGTCAATCACATCTCCGCGCCACATTACCTCTTCTTTTCTGAAGAGGATGACAAATCATTGACCCATCCACATAATCAACCCCTCCATATTGAAGTGCTTATTCATAAATCCCATGTTAGACGCATATTGATAGATGGAGGTGCATGATTGGATATCTATACACTTGATCTAATCAAAAGACTGGGTCTCTCAGAACAAAAATTTGACTCTAGAAGCGAGATAACCATCAAAGCTTATGATGAGGAAGAAAGGTCCTCTAGAGGTCTTATTGTTCTACCTATCAGAGTCAAACTAATTGAGAGGAATGTCACATGTCAGGTTCTGGATCTACCTTTAGCCTACAATATTCTGTTGGGGAGACCATGGATTCACGAAATGCAAGCTGTACCATCTACTTACCACTAGTGCATAAAGTTGCCACATAATGGGATGGAAGTGACGATTCCTGCAGATGCTAACTACACTTGTAATATTATCAAAGCAGGTAGCATGATCCCACACAACAAAGAGGCTATGGATGCAGTTAAACCTAAAACTACCAAGGACATGGTTATGAAGAGTTTTGGCAAAACCTTAAAACTTGAAGAAACAGGTATGGGAGAGTACAAGTTAGAACTGACTCCCTCATTGAAAAAACTTCTGGTTTCACCAAGATCCTATGGAAAACCTTCCTTGACATTCACACCTATAGCATCCAAGGAGCCAAAAATACATAAATAAAATGGCATGGTAAGGGAATCCACATCTTCTCCAAATAACACAGAAGAACAGGCAGTCTTGGACTGGCTTTACAAAGGAGAACTAGTGGAGGCTGAAGTCAAACATGTGAAGATCTCCCCCGAACAGTATGGAAAGGGATATGATTTCCTCAAATAGATGAGATACAAAGGAAAAGGACCTCTAAATGACACAGGATGAAGGCTTATTAAATCTATACCCATGGACTTCCGGAATACTAGAGATAAAACAGGACTGGGTTTTAATACTAAAACTGATAAACCCGCATCAAAAGAGAGTCCACACTCAGATAAAGGGAGTGATGAAATAGATGAACTAGAGTAGTGGTCTTATGAGAGATTGTTACATGTTGGCACATGGGCCCCCAACTACCAAGGAGAATTCTATGTACCCAGCTTTGAGGTACCACAAAATCTTCACACCCCTTTGCTAGCACAACCTCCCTTTAAAGAGGTAGGAGACACCATAACAACAATTACTCAAGAGACACCTCAAAAATAAGATTTACATCCTAATTGGGGTCAATTGGTCACATTTTCACATATCCTTGATCTACCACACTTTGATCCACAGGCAGCTAACCGAGTACACCAGATAACCATTGCTGAATACTTAAACAGATCTGATGGTGAGGTCACAAACTCTCATGATTATGAATGGGAAGAGCTATGTGTCGCCACTCAAGATATTGGAATAGATACAATTCACATGTTTGTGGCACCTTCAGTTCCTTGTAAACAATTTGACACTCCTACCAATGACACTGATAATCTTGAAGTAGAAGAAGAGTTCCTTCCCCCGATCATTGATGAAGAAACTGGTGAATACATAAGTCTAGAAGAATTTCATAGGCTACAAGCAAGAAGCCTCCTTTTACGGAGAGATGATGATGAGATTTCTACTAACGAGTCGCTAGATTTTGGTCTGCATATAACTAACAATGACCCTTTTAATGATGATCTAACTCTTATTGATCTAAATATTGAGGAAATTAACTTAACAGATCATGTCATGTTGATTAATGGTCTTGATGCTAGCATGATGATGTCCTTCCTAGAATATGACTCCCTAACATTGGTACTCCCAGACTTAATTGATTGGACTGAAACAGATCCTACTTCTATCCTCAACTTTCCCAATGACCACACTCTAGCTTGCTATCTCAATGATTGTGAACCTTACCCTTCTTCCACCAATGCAAGGAGTGAGAACATGTCATAGGAGGATATCAAGTTTCTCAGTCAAAAACTGAAAAATAAAAAGAAAAAGCAAACTGATGGTGAAAACCACTCTGTGGCAGTATCAGATCCCAAAATAATAAAGAAAAAAGATGTATCCAATGGTGAAAACCTCTTCGAGGTGCCAAAGGATGAGATTCTTGATAACCTCCCCAAAAAATTTCAGGAAAGGTCTTCAGTACTGATTGAACCAACACAGCCAGTAAATTTGGGCACTGTTGAAAATCCTCAAATAGTCTACCTTGCACAAACCTTGTCAGAAGAGGAGAAGGCACAATTCACAGAGTTCCTAAAAGAAAAAAAGATTAACTTTGCATGGTCTTATACTGATATGCCAGGGTTGGATCCTAATCTAATCATGCACCACTTATCTATAGCTCCCGGGATCAAGCCCATGAAACAAAAACTTAGATAGATGCATCCTCATGTTGCAATATTAGTAAAAGCAGAGCTAGAGAAATTGTTGGAAGCCTGATTTATCAGAGTCATTTCCTATGCAGGATGGATCTCCAATGTGGTCCCCATATCTAAAACTAATAAATCTATCATGATCTGTACTGACTTCAGAGACTTGAACAAAGCATGTCCAAAAGATGACTTCCCTCTACCTAACATTGACATGATCATAGACCTCACAACAGGCTACCAGATGTATTCTTTAATGGATGGATTCTTGGGCTATAATCAAATCAAAATTGCCCCTGAGGATTAAGAGAAAACTGCATTCACATGCGCATGGGGCACCTTTTGCTGGAATGTCATGCCTTTCAGGTTAAAGAATGCTAGCGCCACATATCAAAGAGCCATGATGACTATATTCCATGACATGATGCACAAGAACATGGAGGACTATGTAGATGACACATTGGCTAAATCCAAAGAAAGAGGTGCTCACATTGTTGACTAAAGGAAGATCTTGGATCATATGGAACAGTTTCAACTCAGACTCAACCCAAATAAATGTGCCTTGGGGATCCAATCAGGGAAGATCCTAGGATTCATTGTTTCAGCAAAGGGAATTGAGGTAGACCCTGCTAAAGTCAAGGCTATACTAGAGATGGATCCTCCATGTAATATTAGTCAAATGAGGATGCTACAAGGGAGACTTCAGTCCATCATGAGATTCATGTCCCAACTTGCAGATAAGGCACAAACCTTTACTAAATTACTACATAAGGGGGTTACCTTCAAATGGGATGAACACTATGAGGTAAACTTCAGAGAATTGAAAGGATACCTGGCTACTCCTCCTATTCTTATGGCGCCTATTCATGGAAAGCCCCTACTCCTATAAATTTCAGCTACAGCTACATCCCTAGGAGTATTTCTAACACAAGAGGATGAAACCAAGAAAGAAAGAGCTATCTACAACATTAGTAGAACACTAGTCACCTATGAGCTCAATTATAGCATTATTGAAAAAGTATGCTTAGCAGTGGTCTTTGCATCACAAAAATTGAGGCACTACATGCTCTCTCATACAGTGAAGCTCAATGCTAAGATTGATCCTCTAAATTATCTTTTGAGCATAACAACGTTAACAGGACATTTGGAAAAATGGGTCTTGATTCTAAGTGAGTTTGACATTGAATATGTCAAACAAAGAGCTATCAAAGGACAGGTCCTTGCAGATCAATTGGCTGATTCACCACTCTAGGATGATGAACCTTTAATAATTGAATTCCCTGATGAAACAATCATGCATCTAACTGAATATCCATGGAAGATGTACTTTGATGATTCATTTACTCAACAAGGCTCTGGAGTAGGGGTCCTATTCATAACTCCTCAAGGCTACAAGATTCCCAAATCTTACAAATTAATGTTTTGACGCACCAACAATATTTAAGAATATGAAGCATTGGTAAACGGCCTTAAGCTAGCTATGGAGTGGAAGATTGTAGAGTTACACATATATGGTGACTCCCAACTAATTATCAATCAATTCAATGGGGGGTATCAAATAAAAGATGAGAATTTGATGCCCTACAAGCAACTAGTTGATGACTTGGAGAAATACTTTGTATTCATCACATTCCAGCAGATACCAAGATCAAAGAACAAAGATGCAGATGCTATGGCTACCTTGGCATCCATGTTACAACTGGAAGAACATCAATTCTGCTATGACTTCTTGGTGGAAGAACTATCCTATCCTACCTTCGACACTCCTGAATACTAGGTAATATGTACTTTGAACACCCTAGACCAATCTTGATATGCCAATATCATTGCTTACCTTTCTGACCAAACCATCCCTAACAATCTATCTGGAAATGAGAAAAGATCCCTGATTAGGACAACATCACGTTACATCCTCATAACTAACAACCTATATCGACGAGGTCTTGACGGTACACTTCTTAGATGTTTAGAACTCAAAGAGTTTGATTTAGCATTAAAAGAAGTCCACGAAGGTGTATGTGGATCACACTCAAATGACTTTTCATTAGCCAAGAAACTTCTCAAAGTAGGCTATTACTTGCCTACCATGGAGAGAGATGCTATTCAATTTTCTAAAGCATGTCTTAAATGCCAGACACATGGAAATCTTATCCATGCTCCTGCCAGAGAACTTATACCTTTCATAACACATTGGCCATTTCAGCAATGGGCCTTTGACTTGGTTGGACAAATATATCCCAACTCTTCAAATGGACATAAGTTCATCATTATGGCCACTGAGTATTTTACAAAGTGGGTCGAGGTCGTGACACTAATCAAAGCCACTGGCAAATAGGTGGCTATGTTCATTCTGAACTACATTATTTGTAGATATGGGATACCCTCCTCAATTGTAACAGACAATGGGGGCCAATTTAAAAATCAAGACATTGATGACCTTTGTGAACAATTCCATATTACTCAACATTGCTCCTCAATCTATTGTCCTCAAGGTAATGGATAGGCTGAGGCATCCAACAAAAATATTCTCAAGATCCTACACAGAAATGTGAGTAAGTTTGGCAGGGACTGGCATTTACAACTGAATCTAGCACTATGGGCCTACCGAACAAGCATCAGGACACCAACTGGAGCCATGCCATTTTGTCTAGTCTATGGCATGGAAGCAGTATTACCTATTGAGGTTGAAATCCCATCTTTGCGGATATCTTTACAAGGTCTTGTTACTGATGAGAAGTACCGCATAGATAGGGTTAATTCTCTGGACCTACTTGATGAGCGCAGACAACAGGCGTTCGATCACCTCAAAGTGTACCAAGCACGAATGTCCAAAGGTTACAAAAAGAAGGTCAAACCATGAAAATTTGAAGTAGGAGATCTCGTCCTCAAAGAGAATCCTAAGAACCAGCCTAATAGAGAGAAGAAAGGAAAATTTGAACCCAACTGGTTGGGACCTTATGTTATCACTGCTACTTTTGGGACGGGAGCTTATCAACTGGCTACACTTGAGGGAGACATTCTTCTAGATCCTATCAACACTCTACATTTGAAGTGGTTCTACGCTTGATGTTTGGCTAGCAGAGCCTCTACAACAAATTTTTTTTACAAAATACCAAAAACATTCAGAAAATTGATCCTAAAGAAATCCAAAAATAGTGGAAAAAGATTTTGAAGAAAGGGTATCCTTGGTGAAAACCTAGTAAACAGGTGCCTTGATACTAAAAAAAAATTCAAAAAAGCAAAAATTGCAAAAAATTTGAAAAATAAAAAAAGTGCCTTGATGAGTGCCTGGTAAAACAGGCATCTTGGTAGTAAAAAGAAAAGAAAAGATCTTTCCAAGTGGTGAAAACCTGGCAATCAGGCATCACTTGTATTTTTCGCTCCATCTATCAAAGCATTACTGATACTAGGCCTTCATAACTTTACCTATGCTCAAAACACTGACCTCATTTTCTAAATGGCTATCTTATCCTTGCTTGGGATTTGTCTACATTTACATCTTAGGAATAATTCATTCTGCACTGGGGGCATCTTTGTTAGTATGGTAGGTTGCGATTGCTTAGTTTCTCTAGGATGGTTTGCCTCGCAAATACAATGTTTCTTGATACATGCAAAACAATGTCACTTTCCAAAAATAAGGGTGTCTTTTCAAACATCACATATCCAGGCATGACATTTACATTAACAGAATTCCTACAAGGCTATATTGGATCACAAACATGAATGAATTATCCTATCAATGCACAGACATGGAAACACCATATTTATTGTATTCCAATTTTCTAATTAGTGAATCTCTACTATGTTTGACATATGAATGAACAAGTACTACTTAAACACACAGTTTGATATTGGTTTGATTATGATTCTTTTATGTCCTGAAGATGTTTTCAACTAGGGGCATCTAAGTAATTATAAATTTTATTTGATTGATTCTCAATTGATAATTTATTATGTCTTCTTAGTTTCTCAATGACGTCTGCGCAAAGACAAAGAATCACAAGGATAGGGGGCATAATGTTTTCTTGATTTTTTGCGTATGGTGATTGTTCCAAATGATCCTATAAATTTCACCTAACTTGGATGTTTATGGTAAGAGCTGCCACTATGGGTGGATAGTTGCATATATCTCGATCTTCATTATGTATAAACTACGGTGAGGTTGAAACATTTTTCTTGTGTGTTTTCTAGTCTAGATTCTCACTAAGGTATACGAATCATAATATACCCAAGGATATGAATTTTCAAGGTCATTGTGGGTCCAATATCTTGCCTTAATTAGAATCTGGTATATTAAAAGGAAGGTGACTATTTTGTTATACTGGCTTCTATGCCTTGATTCCTAAGTCTATTTCTGACATTTCAATAAAACATAGTATTCATATTATCATAATATCAGTGGGTGTTAGTGATGATTGTACTATCAGGTGGTATCCATTCTGAAAGAGTGCCCAATGATGATAAAAAGCTATACATTTGCATACCAGTGACACAGTCCTAAGAGTCTGCATATCATTACATTTTTGACAAATTTCATGAGATATAAACAAGAAAGGAGAAACATTGAAGGCATTTTGAGCTCTAAATTAATTCAATTTTCTTCTTCTAAAAATCAAGTTAATTACATCATCCATATTACTAATATATCTATCGTTGCACATCCATAGCATACATTTTGCATTCATAAAAAGAAGCAACAAGAAAATACTAAAACAAAGCATCCATGTATTGTATTTTTACTTTTTCATCATAAAGTGCATCCATACATCTATATTGCATGAACGGAAAATCAAAAGAAACATACATTTACATCTTCACATAAGTATCATTTAAAAAATATTTATATCAGTAATCAAATCAAATCATAAAATGATGTCATCATCTAAATCTAACTCATCAAGAGACTAAGATATCATCACATGTGCAAATCACATCTATCGCGGGAAAGAGAACTCATGAAACATATCAGAATCAGGAAGTTGCAACATATATATATATATATATATATATATATATATCATCACATGGTATAGATCAAAATATGGAACAAACTGTATAAAGAGTATCAGAGTATCAGTGAGACAGAATGAATTAGATATACATTTATGAATGTCATATACAAAAGCGGATCTCAGCAGGATCCAGATATACAATGTGAACTTAGATATACAAAAGATGAAAATATACATCATCTCTGGCTCCCCCCCCTCCCTGATCTAGTGGAGGAGGAGGAGGAGGTACAAATGGAGGAGGAGGAGGCATCACCCCCTCAGACTACTGGGCTAACCGAGAAAAATATACTGCCCTCTACCCCTCTGGCACTGTTGCATGGTAAAGAGCATAATAATAGGTAGCCCTTTATCCCTGATGAGTAGTTGTATGGGCCTGTACATCTCGCTCTACACGGAGTCTCTCCATCTATCAGTCTCTGTCTGTAAGCAAGGCATCTGATATAGAAAGCCTAGAATCTGTTGTTGTAGCCCTAGCCTCTACTACTGTCACTCTAGCCTCTAAAGCTGTCATTTGAGCTCTCATCTTCTCTCTCTCCTGCTCATACTGAGACATTCGATCCCCATCCTTGCCTGAATCTTTCCCTGAGGCTCTATCCTGTGGTCTGTCCAGCTGTCTCTGTGGCTGCTATCTTTGTTGTCTCTGCTGCCTCTGCTGCTCTCTTGTAAGTAATGGACCAGGATCGATCTAAGGTGCAAAAAACCTAAAGTGGGTACGCCGACCCTCCCCACTCCCACTAGCAACCTCTACATGGCCACCCACTGCACCACCACCCCTATCATCTCCATCATCATCGTCATCAGGAGTAGGACGCTTGCCATCTCTACCATCTCTACCACCATCCTGACCTCCATGTCTACCAGGGGCCCTATCAATCTATGCTCCTCCCCTCCCTCTAGCAAGATGATCATCAAGATCATATTCTAATGGCTCCTCTATGCGAGGAATGATCTCCTCAGGTACAGTGAAACGAGGAAATGGGTACTGGAGAATCTACGCAACATATCCATCAGAAACACCTGCATTAGCTACGTCCAGGTGGAGATCCTAGTCTACTCCCACCATATCCCAAATCTCTTGGTGCATTGTCTCATATCTCAACTGAGCACCCCACAATGCTACCTCATCCCAGATCTGTGCATACACAATGATATCCTGTATCTTGCCCTAGAGGCGGCCATACTGTCTCAACACCCAGGTATGGATGAACCGCTCTACCACATATCTGGTCCTCCCTATGAGATATTGGCTCTGAAATAGATAAGGTACCTACTGTGCATCTGAGTTCCACTCCTTACAATCTAAATATGGTCGTCAAATGACCTCAGTCTATCGGTGAAGAGTCGACGCCAGTACTCAATCTTTCCCAGATGGGGCTGCTAAATAAGACCTGCATACATGTATACATAGGGCTTCTTGGGTGCTCTTTGTCTATCTACAATCAGCCTCATAACAGGGATGTGATCCCAGGCCCAGGTATGAAGAATAAGAATACCCACAGTCATGCTCCGAGTATAATGGTATACTATCTCGTGAAGCTCTCGATACATATGGGCTAAAATAAAACTGCCCCATGCAAATCTCTGCCTATGGGTGACCATCTACTCCAACATGTCTACCCAGCCAACCATGAATCCATGCTGACCTCTGTTTGGCATCAGGATGCCACCTACCAGTCCTGCTAAGTATACAGATAAATGATCATAATGATCGACCATATAATCCCATGACAGATATCTACGGTCGATGGTGTCATCCTGGAAGTATCGATGTGCAGCTCCAATCACCACATCAGCCATCAACTCAAAACGTACCTCAGCACCAATCATCAGGACCTGAAGTATTTTTCTATACGTCCTCTAGAGTCACAGTAATCTCCCCAGTTGGAAAGTGGAAGGTGTTGTGCTCTGAATTCCATCTCTCGGCTAGAGTAGTCAACAACCCTCGGTTTACCCCTATCTCGGGTAAACCTATCAAAGAGCGTAATCCACATCGAATCACGGTAGTCTGCTCATCATCTGAAAGCAGTCCAAACAATGCAAGCACACGACCTGGGTAGGTGCCGCAAAATGTGACTACCTCAAACTAGGTTTGTTTTGACAAAAAAACAATGATACATCAGTATTCTATCTACAACAAAGATGCAGATTCCTAAACAACTAAGTCATCCAGGGTTCACGACACGCAAACAGGTCCAAAAGAATAAGATCCTAACTCTCCTAACCAGATGTGATTTTTAATCGGCAGGGTGCGATCTCCTTTCCTAGATACAATCCTAGAAATACAGGATGTGATGGAGACCACAGGGTGCGATCCCCAAAATACAGGATGTGACCCTAAATATTGGGTATGACCTTTCAGGGGTAGGGTACGATACAGAAGCAAAATTCAACAAAAATACAGACAAAAACAACGTAACTAGATGTGATCCAAAGTATCTTGGATGCGACATAGGAATCTAGAAAAACCAGACGCGATCCGGGAAAAATTGGATGTGACATGCATTTTACAGGTTGCGATCTAGAATACCGGATGTGACTCTAAATTCATTTGGCTATAAAACCTACAAAAATGCATGAAATTGGATTTTGCAAAATTCACAAGGTAGTTTTACAAGCACTTATCGGAGGTGGGTAGTCGGTTGGGCGCTGATGTCAATGGCTCATCTCGAAATGATGCTTCCTCATAGGGACTACCATCTTCTCTACAAAGCTCTCTGAATTACTATGGAGGAAAGTGAAAATGAATAGTAAAATGGTAAATTTTGAGGCTTATATTGGTCTTTTGAGCCATTTAGGAGTTCCAAAACTCCTCCTAGACAACTGCAACTACATTTTTGTTCTCTTTTTGATCAATCAGGAACCAAATTGAAGGTGCCTAGGAGGTTTTTAATAGCACAATACCATTTTTATGATAGTTTTGAAAACTATGGATTTGCTTCATTTGTTCCACAAATCTGTCACTACTGCACATTTTATCATAAATCTTGGTCTAGCATCATTTTATCAGTCTCATCACTCACATTTTCATGTAATTAACTTGGTACTCATGTGTTTATTTTTAAACACACCTTCTTTTCCACTTCTTCTACTCCATTCTTTCTTGCCCTAACCACTTTCTGCAAGTGATACATTCTTTCAACTGAGGGGATTTTATTCTTTTCCTTTGATTTCATTCTCAAGGGGGCATGATCACACTATCATCAATTAATTTTTTTTTTGAAACAACATTAAAAAAGACTTCGTTATCAAACAAACTAGGGGCATAACAATTTCCTTGACTAAAGTCAGAATTGTTGGATAGAAAGCTTTGGTTCTCATAAGATGGATATCTTGTGTTTCTTCATTTTAAAAGATTCTTATTAATCTCCTGGTAGCTTCATACTGACTTTTAGATGACAACAAAGTTTAGAATTAGTATTATCAATCTTTGGACGACAATCAAGTTTAGAATTGGTATCTTAAAAATATTTTAATGATCTTTGGACGACAACCAAATTCAAAATCAATTCTATTAGTTTGGTTCAATCAAGTGCAAGACTGATCTCATCAACATTTCGTTCAACAACCAAGAACATAATTCTCAATCTTTATGAAGTCAAAATCAAAAACTTTCTTTGAATCAATGCGCTGCTCGCACATCAATTCAAAGAGGGGCAAATGTAACCACTTGAATTTAGTCTGTTCCAACTATGGACCCTATTTTCCCTAAGTGTGATCATACCCCCAATTATGTCCAAATGACCCTGTTACTACTTGGCATAATTCTTTTGAAATCAAATTTAATGTCCTAGGTGATTTTTATCACTAAATTATATTAACTATTATAGCCATACAATTTAAATCAATTCAAACATGGCTATAGTATTTAATTACAAAGGAATTAAATAAATCCCTAAATCAATTATCTACTTGCAAAATAACCCATTCCCCTAGCCTATTTAATTTAATTAAAATGGCTATAGTCCCCTTAATTATTAAAAATCAATGAAATGCTTAAATAATTAATTCCTATATTTTAAATGAATTAAATAAGT
>MU228365.1:1586914-1605241 GCA_018584345.1 Thuja plicata | reverse complement strand
CTTAAATAATTAATTCCTATATTTTAAATGAATTAAATAAGTTTAATTCATTTCATTTATATTCCCTTAAATCCCAACCTAACCTATCTCAACCACTTCTACCCTGGGTTCTAACCCATCTCAACCTATTCCCCCCATGCTAATCTAATCCTCATTCTAATTGTAATCCTAACCCACCTCCTAATGTTGTCACATTCCATTAAGGAATGATTAACAACTCAACCCACTTGAGAAAGTCAAATTTCTCAAGCATGACTTCTCTAAGGACCAACTTGCCAAGTTGAGTCTTACACCCTCCCATGCCTCTTAAATGAATGTCATTAATAACCCTTAATGGATATTCCCTCTTTCCCGTCCCTCATTAATGCCCAAGGAATTAATGGCTCTTACACCTCATTAATAACCTTAGGGGCTCCATTAATGGACCTTGTCCCCCCTCACTCTATCCCATTCCTCTATAAATTGAAGGGATTTAGAGCTCATAATAGGACTAAAATTTTGAATTGTAGTGTTGTAATGCCAAGATTTTGAAGAGATATCAAAGCATTGTTATGCTACCCATTCCTTCCTAGCTTCATACACACTTCATAATCACTTTCTTACATAGTTATAATGCTCATTTTAGACTAATATGCATGCTTAAATAGTTAAATAGTTTGTTTTAAACTTAAATCTTTCATGCTAGGTTGTTTATGTCACTGGTATTTAGCATAATCTGAGGGCTTTTATGTTATTTTCTACACTCATCCTAGTTAGAAAGAAATAGGTTGATTTTAGAGTTTTATATGCTCATTAACCCTTGTTTCTCACTAACAGAATGACTTATTGAAGTGTTGTTTCACAGGCAATGGGTGCACAAATATACACACACATGAACAACTACATTTAATGTGGTCCACCATAGGATACAAAGATGACCTAAATGCAACACAACATGTCTTCCCAAGTTAATTTGAATGTACCACACACCACACAATATCCTCCAAGGTTGGCATCAAATATAATGTGTAGAAACTATTAAAGCGTGTTAACCAGTCACCCAAAAAAATCCTCCAATGCAAACTATATGATGTAGATCTTAACATGTCATTGTAAGACACATAACAACCTCTTAACTTGATATCTAATACATATCCAAGCTGAAAGATCATGATTCAATTAAGATAATCCACTAAGTTTGACAAGGACCAACATAGACAACAATGTTGAACAAAGGGAACAACATTACTTTACTTGTCAAGAAAACCTACACAACATTTGTACTAAAACATTACACAAGCCTTATGTGCATCTCCATTGAGCTGTACATGCAAAAAAAACATTGTGAAGTAATGCAAAGCACTCTGAACCAAAACTAAACATACAACTTCACAGTCAGCAAAGTGCAACTCACAACTTCAACCACTAAACTTTTAGGGACCTATAAAACTAATAGTGCAACATTCACATACCATACACATTACAACCAGAATGAGAATTTATCAACTTCTTATGTGAAGGAATTCAAAACATTCTCCCACGAGGGATTCAAATACTCTTTCCTACATATTAAAGCTTCCCATAGTGTCACCTTCCATAAACACCATATACTGAGTCTATATCACTCCTAAAAATTAGAAAAACATTTGATCATTCATTTTTGGGGCTCTCTCATCTTCCACACATAAGGCAGTATTAGGCTGACACTAATTTGCACAACATGTTGACATTAATGACAACATCGAATCCATATTGCTAATAGAATAGAGGGAAATGTCAATGAACCAATAAGTTGACAAAAAAATTATTAGAAATGATGGTGTTTGATGTGAACCCTACATGAGGCTAGTGCAAGAAATCATTTAGCAATAGTTGCTAAATTAAAACCTCGTTGTTATGTTCCATAATAAAATTTATGAGGCTATATTATTTAGGTAGGCAACCCAAATTTTTGTGCAATCCCACAATGATTACTATATAATTATATGGCCTAGAATAGCCTATATAGACTCCATATGATTATACAAATTTTGGCAAGCAAATTCTAGTATCTAAACAAAAATGCCTTTTATTGCTTAAATTTTAATGATTTGATAACTACTCTTAACTTTTCTAGGTTATAAGTGTAATAATCAGGTCTTTACTCCAAGACACATAGTTTGAATGCTTACTGCTAAATATCTCAAAAAAATTAAAATTTATAGTTTTGGTGCTCTAATACTATGTTAGAGATTATTTTTGAACTTTAAAACTCCTAGAAACTACATACAAATAAAACTTGTAATATAAAATAAAGAAAAAGAAACTTATTTACTATGGAAGTTTGAGAATTTTACTAATTTGATAATGAATGAATAATAAAATATATAATGATAGTTATTTATGACAAGGATAAATAAACCCCATGATATACTAGATGAGCAATAAATTATAGCATGGTATGTGTCCATATGTGTATTACTTGGGATAACAATTTAACACATAATATAAGATTAAATGTAATGGTGTAAAAAAGGGCCAAAAAATATTTAATTAGGAAGTTACCTTTTTTTACCTAATAATGCTTAGCTCCATTAGAAATGGTCATTCACATCCATATCAAGTTTTGTAATGAAGGATCATTCATAATCATAACAGTTCCTATAAATACAAGGTCCTTTATTACCTTACTAATTATTTATGGCCTCTTCATAGTCATATCCTAAAGCAATCTTCTTCTTCTTCTTGTTATATAGGATACACTAGTTTTGACTCCATGAATATTGTTGAACTCTTTTGGTAGATGGAAAACAACCATTTGACATGCACAGACTCAGTTTCCTGTGATTTTTATATGGTGTTCTAATTTATTCCATAATGTGCCTTTTGTAGATTTAGAAATGACTCTTGAGATAAGATTCAAAATTCATATTTGATTAAGTGATCTAGTGTTATTCAATTGGATTTTTTTTTGTCAATTAAGTGTACAGGTGTAAATAAGGACCAAAGAAATATTTAACTAGGTAGTTGTATCATCTTAAAATGGAAGCACTTCCATGTTAAGAACATGTAGCCCTCCTTAGGGGGTGTTTTTGACCATCATCATATTTTCCCCTCATTTTTGCACCCTCTCCTACTTATGTACCTATTTAGGACCCTGATTGGGCCTCTCCAGGCACCATCCATCCCATCTGGCACATTTTCTAGAAGTTCTGACTCCCTGGGTCAACGTCGACCTCAACTGTGACCTAGGTCAAGGTTAACCTCAACCTTGACCTAGGTCAAGGATGACCTCAACTTTGACCTAGATCCCCCTTTCAATTTTGAAAGTTTATTGGCTGTCGGAGGTCATTAAAAGTTCATTTCCTACTTCTGGGTCGGCTATTTTGGGTTCTAAAGCGATGATTCTTAAATTATATTTAATATAGGTCCTCTTCTAATGGTATAGGTCTAATTAGAATTTAATTATCCTATGTAGGCCTCTCTAGAATATTGTGCCCTAGTTTCATGTATAAGGAAGTTTTCTCCTCTCATTTTCTCTAAGTACAAACCATCAACTAAGTGAAAGCCAAGCACTAATGATCAAGCATAATCACAAGCATCATCAAGAAAAAATTTCAAGCATCCATTGTTCTACATGTTTTCAAGCTTTCAAATTGTTCAAGTCTTCTTCTCAAGCATTCAAGTTCTCCGTTGAAGATCAAGATTCAAGCTTGCAAGCCTTTGAAGGGATTTGGTTCGAGCATTCAAGATTCATCATTCAAGCCCTAGATCTATCCATCATGGTGGTGTGATCTTCCTTCAAGATCCTTTGTGCATCCTCAAGATTCATTTCATCCTGTCTTCAAGGTGGATTCCAAGCATACAATCATGGAGGTTTATGGTGTCTAATATTGAGTCCAAGATTTCATATTTACATACTTGTTTACATTCGAAATACAATTGCATATCTATTGAATATCATAGCTTCATTATTAGATTTACTTCTAATACTTTCTATAATTCTTTATTTTAATTATTGATTTCAAGGTTAATTCCTAAATTGGGGATTGACTAAGGCAAACCCCTCCCCCCAACAAACAAACCATTTTTCTTGCAGGGACGGGTTCGAGACAGCAAGTTGGAGTGCAGATTTGGATACCCTTTTCAATAAACTATCAGGATCAGAAAACATATTTTCTGTCAGAGATTTTAGAGGTTGATTTTTCCCTAGGTCAGAATCAGAAATTCTAAGTCAATGGTAACATTGACTTGAGGGTCAAAATCGAAACTGTGTCAGATTGGAAAAAATATTTCTAGGTTTTGTCCATCTCTACATTTTTGTTCTAGATCTGGTTGTAGATTTTTCAAAAACTCAGTACAGACCCTCGAAAATAGAATTCTTTAGATCTGTAACATTTTAAGGTTAGTACTTTTCTCCTATTCATTTCAATTAAAGTTCTTAATCTTTCTAAATCTATCACACATTCTTTTCTATAAAAAAAATCTAAGGTCTTCCTCTTCGCTCTCATTTCCAATAGATTGATTCATTTCTGCATTGATCCTTCCTTTGGGGTTAATCAATTTGGATCCTTCTTTTGTGTATTTGAGGTTAAAATGAATGTCTTATCTTCCCCATATATTTCAATAAAAATTCTAATTTCAAATGTAACAACATCTATTTCATATACCACATTTTCATATCTTACATTTTAGATGTTACATTTTGTTATGTTACATTTTGGTGAACCCATGATAGTCAAATTTTTCTTTTTGGTGTTAGATGCTTTTCCTCTTTTCCTTAGGGACTAGATCTTGCATGCATACTAAATTATTTTTCTTTTATGCTCTTGCATTTAAAAATAAATAAAAATAAAAAATTCTACATACTCATAAAAATATAAAAACATTTCTTGCATTTCATTCACTATGAGAATCTTTAGGATGCTTTGGTGTATGGTTATGTTCCTCATTATTCTTCTATTAGCATCTCTTTATAGTAATTATGATTTTTATGAAAGTATCATCCACTTCATCATGTTTGTTACTCTTCATGCTTCACTTGCTCATGCTATTATGAGATTAACTAATACCAATCTTTCCACTTTCAAAACTTTCATCAAGGATTTGTGTAGTGGACTTATTGCTCTTTTGGATTATGTGAAGAATTGGGTAGATGATTGTTGGAATTATATGATGTGCCCAATGACTAAGAGGGGGGGGGGGGGGAATCAAGAATCAATAAAACTTAATCCTTTTAGTCNGGGTAGATGATTGTTGGAATTATATGATGTGCCCAATGACTAAGAGGGGGGGGGGGGTGAATCAAGAATCAATAAAACTTAATCCTTTTAGTCCACAATTAGATTAGCTTATTTGTTTACATGCATATAACTTGAAAGTAAAGAATCAGATACATCACATAACACAATATTTGGTTACCCAGAAACCTTCCAAAAGAAAGTAAAACTGGGGTGGGGATGATACCTGGACAAGATTTAGTATTGCAATATAAATTTTGCCTGTTAAATCTTACAATGACCACTTCTAATGGTCTTCCCTGTTAGGAGCATAGAAAGGACTGTTAGGTCCACCTTGTAAAAGTATTTTGTACAATACAATAAGTAATGCAACTTTGTTAAGAGATTTAAAGAAAGGACTGTTAGGTCCACCTTGTTAAAGGATTTTGTTGATCCACCTATGAGAATGAACCAGTTGATGATCTTCTCTATGCAAATATGATTGCTAAATAAGATCCTTTGAAATATAATTGATCACCTGAATGTGATAGATAAGTCTCTTCTATCTTGAACACTTCTTCACTTAGCTCAAATTGTCATTCGCATAATCATATCATCTTCTGATTATACATTCATACTATATACATATTATTCATATTGGATAAACAAACTATCTTACATATATATCTTTATCCAACAAATAACTTTGTAAGTCGGCTTGCAATAAACAAATATATATTTAACAATATATGCAAAGTCAGCTTCAAACTGTCACTCGGGTCCAAAAGACTACTTGGGTGATAAACTGTCACTCGGGCAATACTAAACACTCGGGTGATGTTGAACACTCGGGAAACACTGTATAATCGGGTAACACTATATACTCGGGTAACACTGAATGACTAAGTGTTTTGACACTAATTGACAATATTTCTTGCCATAAGGTCTACAATCTCCCCCTTTGGCATTAGTGACAAAAACACTTATCATTAAACTCTATATCTCATATGTCAAAACTCCCCCTTACAGATTGCTCGGGTTTTGACACTTGCTCTGCTACTTGGGTCTAACTGAATCTGTTATTGTATTTTTCAAAATTATTATTGTAACATATATCTTCTATACTATTCTCTATACATGTGACATTTACAATGACATCTCCCTCTTATACAATGATATTTCCCCCTTGTTTTTGACAAGAATACCAAAAATCATGTCATCTACAGGGTTATCCCGAAGTAGGATAGAAAATCACTATGTACCTTCAAAATTTGAGACAGAGTGTTGTCCCAATTATCATGTAGCACCTTCAAGATGTATAATTCAACTTGCAGTTGTGCAGATAGCTCTATCATCAGCTCGACAACTGAGAATTTGTTTTCATGGATGAGAGTTTTAGCATGTGTTATTAATTTCTACATTCCATCCATATGTGGTAGAATTTGGCTTTGAATGGTTGTAATAGATTCTCTGATTCTTGCTTCTTCTCTCAACACTTCAGCCTGTAAATCAGTAAGATACTTTACTTTCATGAAGTGAGCAGAACTGGTGCTTGGGTCAAGTGCTAACTGCCTTGCACTTTCCTTCATGTGAGAATCTATCTTTACTATCTTATTCTTGATTTCCATGGTATAGTTGGAGGAGTCACTCAACTTTACAAATAATGCTACCACATTTTCCACAATGGTTTCTAGAGTGTTGATAATCTATGTAAGATGCACTTGGTCAATTGCAATCTTATTTTCAATGCTCTCTAGAACTTTGTTCTCAAATTTCTTCTCTTCCTTCTCAAGTAACTTCTCATGACCATACATGTTTGTGTTGAACTTGTGGACAATGTCAACAAGTTGGTCCATTATTGAGTCACTTTCATTGACTTCAATCTGTAAAGCATCTACAAATATGCCTTTTACATCTTCAAATACTTTGTTCCTTTGTCTTTCCTTTCTGAGTTTCTACTGTGAGGCCCTTTTGTTTCATAGTTCTCCCAAAGTATCCATTTGTTCTACAAATAGGTTGGATAGATCCCAATTTGTTATTGCTGCCTCTGATTTAGGACTTGGTGAAGGAAAAATTTCCTTACCTTTATCTACCTTATCCTTAGTATCAGTATTCAATCCAATTAGGTCATTGACCTTTATATTAACAAGTGTTGGATCAATACTAACTGATGAATCAAAAGTAGAAATGTCTACCTTGCCTTTCATTGACTCGGGTGTGCATGTCTCAGTAGTAAGAGGAGCCTATTGCTTGGGTTTTTTCTGTTCTGATGTAGATTCTGCAACCTTGTCTTTGCTCGGAGTCACTATACTATGTATGGGAGATTGGGGTAGTGATGCCATTACCTCAACTACAATCTTCTCTACGTTGGACTCTTCAGTCTATACCTTGGGTAGAGGGTCATCATTTCCTTGTGTTGGAGGGTCTATACTCGGTACTTATTCCTTCACATTGCTTTCTGCAATCTCAAATATTGATTTCCACACGAATGTGGCATGCTGAGCTACTTCTTCTATAATTTTGTTCAATATTTGAAATGCCCTAAATCTTGGGGTGTGAATATTCTCATATTTTTTTAAGGCCTCTTTCACTTCTTTGCCTTTCATTGCAGACATGACCTGCATCAATGTCTCTTCCCTTATATCTCTTTCAATTTGTACTGCATTCTTCCAAGGAATAGAGACTGCCTTAAATAAGTCTTCTTTCATATAAATATTCAACTTGGAAGGGTCATATTTCCACTTTTCCATCTTCTCCATCACTTCTTGCTCAATTTTCTTCTTCTCTTCTTCTTTCCTAGAAGCATACTTCAGTGATTTCAAAGAACTCATGGCTCTTCCTTCTTCAAGGTCTTTGATCTTTTGATCAAGTGTGGGTGTGGGTTTAGTGAAGACCACATTATCTTCTTTATCTTCATCCTCTTCATCACTTAATATAATCTTTCTCCTATATCTTCTCAGGGTGACAACAAGAGTAGTGCCTTTTTATTTCTTTTGTTTAGGTGTTGTCTTCCTCTTCTTCTGTGGAGGATTAACATCAGTTTCTTCCTTGTCAGATTCAATTTCCTCAATCTCTTCTATTTTAACTGTTTCCTCTTTGATCTTAGATATTGAAGGAGAGTTGGAGGTCTTTCCATACTTCTTCTTGAATGTATCAACTCTCTTTCTTCCTATCTTCAATATCTTAGGAATCTCAATTTCCAGAGATATCGTGCTCTTAGCTTCCTCATAGGTTCCAAAGTAAGGTTCCTTTGGATTGACAGGTTCATTCACAAGAGGCTCTATGATATCTTTAGTTTCCTCATTATTAACTTCATATGGAAAGGGTTGTACCCATGCAACCCTAGGATTTACTGCTTGTATATACACTTTATCACAATCAACTAGAAAACAATTTTCTTCTTTGTACTTCTCAACTAGTTGTTTGGGAATCCTATATCTACTCTGCATTTTATGTTTGAAACTTTCAAAGTATCCATCCATGATACTATCAAAATTATCTCCCATCTCAGCTATGAAATCATTAATTTGATGAATGATCGGTCTATCCTTTTTCCATACTACTGTTCCTTTGGAGGGAAAGAACTTCTCAACATAAAATAGTATACAAATTAGAAGAGAGACAAACTTACATGAATTAGTTTTTGATACTCGGATTCTCTCCATGCTCTTTCTCAATAGAGTGAGTTGCAATTCTGCTAGGTCAAATACCATATTTTTCTTGACAACTTTGTAGGCTAGGTCAGCAGCTTCGCATGCAACACTGTTGGGTCTGCTTGAGCTCTATATCTTGTGTGCTATCACATGAATGCCAAATTTCATCTCCATGTTTGTTAATCCATTGAGTCTCATGCCTCTACCATCCCACTCGACAAGAGTTAACTCTGCTATTTCATCCTTGTTTAGGGTTTTGGTAGCTTTTGGCTTGTCTAGCATAGGGAACCCGATAACACGGTGAATTATCTGCTTGGTGATCTTCATAGGATGATCCAGACATAGTTGTATGTCATGAACATGACTAAGAACATATCTCATCCAATTTTTCTGGAAGTCCCTCGACATATGCATGATATGTGTCAAACCTTTGGTTTCAAGGTGTTTATGCTCGGGCTTCAGTTTCCCATCTATGCATAACTTCTCATATGTTTGATTCATCTCACTGGTTGCAAGTTCCTGTATGCTGCAGTGATAGAAGCTGCAAATGTCATTGACCAGTAACACTCTCAGAGGGATTAGGGAATGATCTCCCATTGGGTCTATTTCCTCTACAACTGTCGGATGAAGCTTGAATAGGGGAGGACCAAAAATTTTATTCCTTACTAGCATCTCCGAACCTTTCTTGACCTTGCTGCTAGAAGTGGATTCCATATTTCTCGAATGAAATAATCAAGCTTTGCTTTCAATGACGAATTCGCATAGAATTATTAAAGATATAAATTGACTTGTAAATTGAAAGCATTGTGAACAATACTCTTCACAATTCTTCATATATAAGAGGTTTTCAACCATTAGAGTATTTCATTAAATGCTCTGTACATAGTAGTTGGTGTGACTCGGGTGTTTCTCCAAGATTCATTCGGAGGGTCGGGTGAAACTAACTTTCTAGTTATCAACACTGCCCGACTCATCTCAGGTGAACTAGAGTGACTCGGGTGTAAGTAACATTCTGACTCGGGTTGTACTACAATATGTCCTTATGCATTGATATGCGGATATGGACTATATTGCTTGCCTGGAACTGATGTAGGATGTCTTTTAATTACACAGTCCCAATCATCTCCTTACTTTCTTATTTTTTAATGATGGGTCCACCCATCTCATTGTTTAGGGTGTCATTAGATCCTTCATTTCTTTGATCTGAATTTTCTGAGGATTTCCTTAGCCATTGCTTTCTCATCTAAGCTCTGATTTTCGAGACTTTGGTTTTTCCAATCTCAAAACCAATATCAACCTTTTCTTTGTTCATATAGTTCTTGTTCAGATGACCGAGTTTTTTACACACATAACATCTCTTAGTAGGATCTCTTTTTCTGAAGTGATTCTTCACACAATTTGCACCAATGTGTCCATATTCACCACAGTGAAAACATATGTACCAAGTGTTGTAATCCCAACCAAAAATTTCCTTGGCTAATTGTTCAGCAGGATTCCAATTCTTAGTTCTGCACTCGGAAGAATTATGAACTTGTTTGTTGCATTTGTAGCATTTCCCTTCAAACTTAGGTTTCTCTTTGCATTCACTTTCTCTATGTCCATGTTTTTTGCAGTTGTAGCATTTACCATTAAATTTTGACTTTCCATTGCTCTAACATTTATTTGATGTATGCCCTGTCTTACCATAGTGATTGCATTTAGGTTTGTTGTTACTTTGAGCTCCTTATTGTGAGGATTCACCTTGTTCAGTATATCCTAATCCAGTCTGTCAATGATTTCTCAGTTTTGTTTCCTGATCCATGCTAGTTTTTGAATTCCCCATACTTTCATTTGTTTTCTTTTTAGTATTGAGATCATTCTGCAGTCTTTTATTTTCTATCCTTAGGTTGACAACTTCTTGTGTTGCATTGTTGAGTTAACTTACCAAATCAGCTTGCTGAAGTGATAAGTGCTGGATTTCATTTTCTTTTTCCTCTAATATTATACTCAGCAGTATTTTATCTTCTTGTGCTATATTTTTGTCATCTTCTGCTTTGTTCTTTAGTTCCATGACTTCACACATTTTGATTGAGTGAACTTCTTGTTCTCTTTTCAACTTTCTGACTTCTTCATGTAAATTGAGATTCTTTGCAAGCAAGTCTTCAATAGCTGCATCAGCTTCTTCTGAGCTCATGTCTTTGCAAAGTTCTTCAATTATTTATTCTATATAGTTCTTGTCATTCATATGCACTGCTAATTCTTTTCTTCTCTTTAGGGAAAGAGAGAGCTATCCCTTAAGTTTTATGATCTGATCCATGGCCACTTTAAGATCTATCTTTTCTTTTTCAATGGCTTTCTCCAATATGTATGTTTCCATATCCTCTGATCTTTTCTCAAGTTGTAAAACTTATGATAAGAGAACCACTACTCTGATACCAATTGTTGGAATTATATGATGTGCCCAATGATTGAGAGGGGGGGGGGGGGGGGGGAAGCNGGTGAATCAGGAATAAATAAAAATTAATCCTTTTAGTCTACAATTAGATTATCTTATTTGTTTGCATGCATATAACTTGAAAGTAAAGAATTAGATACAACACATAACACAATATTTGGTTACCCAGAAACCTTCCAAAAGAAATTAAAAGTGGGGTAGGGATGATACCCACAAGATTTAGTACTACAGTATAAATTTAGCCTATTAAAGCTTACAATGACCACTTCTAAAGGTCTGCCTTAATAGGAGCATAGAAAGGACTATTAGGTCCACCTTGTTAAATGTTTTTGTACAATACAATAAGTAATTCAGCTTTATTAAGAGATTTAAAGAAAGGAATTTTAGGTCCACCTTGTTAAAGGGTTTTGTTGATCCACTTGTGAGAATGAACCAATTGATGATCTTCTCTGTGCAACTGTGATTGCTGAATAAGATCCTTTGAAATATCACTGATCACCTGAATGTGATAGATAAGTCTCTGTTGTCCTTAACACTTCTTCACTTAACTCAAAATTCCATTCACATAATCATATCATCTTCTGATTATACATTCATACTATATACATATTCTTCATATTGGATAAACAAATTATCTTACATATATATCTTTATCCAACAAATAACTTTGTAATTCAGCTTGCAATAAACAAATATATATTTAACAATATATGCAAAGTCGGCTTCAAACATTCACTCAGGTCCAAAAGACTACTCGGGTGATCAACTGTCACTCGGGCGATATTGAACACTTGGGTGATGCTAAAAACTTGGGCGATATTGTATACTCAGGTAACATTGTATACTCGGGTAGCACTGAATGACTAAGTGTTTTGACACTAATTGACAATATGTCTTGTCATAAGGTCTACAGATGATACCCCATTTACTAATATTCTTTATCCTAATCCTATCATTCCTAATCTAGTTCCTAATCCTCTTAATCCTCATCCTATCATTCCTAATCTAATTCCTAATATTCCTATTCCTATTTCTCCATCTTCAATCCCTAGTTCCTCTCACACTTATGATGGGGCTCAAGCTAGGATTCATGATACCGATGTTTGAGAATTATTTCATTTACCTTCCCCTTCTTATCCAATCCATGATGATATTAAAGGGAAAAACAAAGAAACCTCTTCTAAACCTATCATTCCACCATACACAACATTCTCTCATGAGCACCATAATCAATCACCTCTCGTAGAAGCTTTGCAAGATATGTACACTACCAGATACACTATGGTGGATAAACAAGGCTATAAGGGTTTAGGGCTTGGTGTTAATGAACAAGGCATTAAAAACCTAATTAATTCATCCCATAGATAGGATATGCATGGTATAGGCTTCCCGCCTTCTCAATTCAAGGTGGCTGATCTTAACTATCATCGTCCTCTTCACATTCTTCTTCCAATGCCTTCCTTAGATCACCCTGATACTCCTCAAGATGTGGCTAAGAAAGTGTATGTCTAGTTAATGAATTCTAAGAAAGAAATCTTTAAACCTATGCCAAAAAATTCTCTCTCTAAATACAAATGTCCTTTTAATTACAACAATACACATGTACTTTTTGATTGTGTGCATTTCAAACTATATGTTAGAGAAAGAGTTTCATTAGGAGTTATATCTCATTCCCGTGTGGTATTACAATTTATTCATAACTTTGATATAGGGCAATCCCCTCATTCTTCTATAAATTAGATAATATTTTTCCTCCTCTTGTCTCTTAACTATGGGGCAAGAGGCATTTCCTTCGAATCTTCTAGGATCCATTATGCTCTTAGCATGTATTTTTTTTTTCTTAATCGGTTATTCTTTCTATATTCTATCCCTATGATTTTATGATACATACTACCTTCGCTCATAATCCTTCATGATATCTTTTCTAGGACATTTTTTTTGTAAAGATATCTCTTTGCTATAGCATCTCTTGATATAATTAGTATATCCCTTTCTTTCATTCCTAGGGGGCAGGGTATTTTATTTCTTCCTCTATCTAAGGATCTACTTTCCTTAGCTTAGTGGCATTTGTTTATTCTACAACATTACTTCCTTATAAAGATTTATGTTTTGGGCTATGGATACCCTCTTATACGAGAGGTGATTGTCCTAGGTCATCACCTCTTCTTTATTTTGAAAATTATGTTCTTTATAAACTCTTGCCCTTGCTTTGGGTTAAAGTTTGATGCCTTCATTCCGAGATTCCTCTTCCTCTTGATCACAAGGGGCTTGATGATTGAATCTTTGGTCCCTCTTTTCTTTAGAAGATGACATTTTATCCTAAGCACTCCTCTATGGTGGGGTATTGATGATAAGATCTCTTCCTATTTGAGGATCCTTTTTCCATATGTGACATATCCATTTCACAATTATCTATGCTCTTAGAAGTAAGGGTCAATACTCTTTGCTAAGGATATAGTGTATATTTTTGTTAAACTGGATATCTCCTTACCTTGTGAAGTAGGCATCCTCTTTCTCTTCCTTATCCTTCCTAGTGGGTAGTCATGATAAGGAGGGGGGCATATATAGGGTATCCCTTATACTATAGTTTACACTTTACAACATGATAAATCCTCAGAAGGTAACACACATAAGTTGCTAAATCCTGAAGAGACACACATTTTCATTTTTATTTTTGCTAAATCCTCGAAAGATAATGAAAATAAGTTGCTAAATCCTGATAAGACACATTTTAATTTTAATTTTTTCTAAATCCTCGGAAGGTAACGCATATAAGTTGCTAAATCCTGAAGAGATACACATTTTCAATTTTACAAATTGCTAAATCCTTGGAAGGTAACAAACATAAGTTCCTAAATCCTGAAGAGATATGAATTTTCAATTTTACAAATTGCTAAATCCTTGGAAGGTAACTCACATAAGTTGCTAAATCTTGAAAAGACACACATTTTATATTCCATAGTGATACAAGAATGTGGATCTATGGATATTCCAAAAGCCGTCAGAAGACGCATTCTAATTACAAAGCACATTTTATGGGTGAACCTGTTGGGCTCTCGCTCCTTGGTGATTCATGGTAAGGTGGGAATCTTACTAGGTGAGGTAATCACTTTCTCTTTTCTCTCTTTCGCTTTCATGCTAGTAGGATTAGATCATGAAGCTATGTTATCTATAGTGTTTCTCTTGTCTTTCTTATGTAGTCATGTATGTTTTCGATGATTAATTTCTCTTTGATTTCATATCTTTGTGCATGTATGTCAAGTTAGAATCCTTGGTCTAGGAGCTCATGACCTTGACTAAGTGATGCTCTACCTCATTGTGATCCACTAGATTCTTTCTTCTAACTTTACTATGAGTATGTTCGATTTCCATACTCCCGCTAAAGTGGGGGCTTAAGGTATTGTCTTAAAATGGAAGCAGTTCCATGTTAAGAATGTTTATCCCTCCTTAGGGGGTGTTTTTGACCATCATCATATTTTCCCCTCATTTTTGCACCCTCTCCTACTTTTGTGCATATTTAGGACCCTGATTGGGCCTCTCTGGGCACCATCCATCCCATCTGGCACATTTTCCAGGGATTCTGACTCCCTGGGTCAAGGTCGAACTCAACCTTGACCTAGGTCAAGGATGACCTCAACTTTTACCTGGATCCCCCTTTCCAGTTTGAAAGTTTGTTGGCTACCGGAGGTCATTAAAAGTTCATTTCCCGCTTTCGAGTCTATTATTTTGGGTTCCGAAGCGATGATTCTTAAATTATATTTAATATATGTCCTCTTCTAAGGGTATAGGTCTAATTAGAATTTAATTCTCCTATGCAGGCCTCTCTAGAAGATTGTGCCCTAGTTTCATATATAAGGAAGTTTTCTCCTCTCATTTTCCCTAAGTACGAACCATCAACTAAGTGAAAGCCAAGCACTAATGATCAAGCATAATCACAAGCATCATCAAGAAAAAATTTTAAGCATCCATTGTTCTACATGTTTTCAAGCTTTCAAATTGTTCAAGTCTTCTTCTCAAGCATTCAATTTCTCCGTTGAAGATCAAAGATTCAAGCTTGCAATTCTTTGAAGGGATTTGGTTCAAGCATTCAAGATTCATCATTGAAGCCCTAGATCTATCCATCATGGTGGTGTGATCTTCCTTCAAGATCCTTTGTGCATCCCCAAGATTCATTTCATCCTCTCTTTAAGGTGGATTCCAAGCATACAATCATGGAGGTTTATGGTGTCTAATATTGAGTCCAAGCTTTCATATTTACATACTTGTTTACATTTGAAATACAATTGCATATCTATTGAATATCATAGCTTCACTATTAGATTTACTTCTACTACTTGCTAGCATTCTTTATTTCAATTATTGATTTCAAGATTAATTCCTAAATCAGGGTTTGACTAAGGCAAACCCCTCCCCCCAACAAACAAACCATTTTTCTTGCAGGGATGGGTTCGGAATAGCGAGTTGGAATGCAGATTAAGATACCCTTTTCAGCAAACTATCGGGATCCAAAAATAGATTTTTTGTCAAAGATTTTAGAGGTCAATTCTGACCTAGGTAGGAATCAGAAATTCTGGGTCAATGGTGACATTGACTTGAGGGTCAAAATCAAAACTGTGTCAGATCGGAAAAATATTTTTGGGTTTTTTTCATCTCTGTGTTTCTGTTCCAAATCCGGTTGCAGATTTTCTAGAAACTCAGTACAGACCCCCGAAAATAGAATTATTTAGATCTGTAACATTTTAAGGTTAGTACTTTTCTCCTATTCATTTCAATTAAAGTTAGATTAATATTTCTAAATCTATTACACATTCTTTTCTATAAACAGAATCTAAGGTCTTCCTCAAGTCGCTCTTATTTCTAATAGATTGATTCATTTCTGCATTGATCCTTCCTTTGGGGTTAATCAATTTGGATCCTTCCTTTGTGTATTTGAGGTTAAAAGGAACATCTTATATTCCCCATACATTTCAATAAACATTCTAATTTCAAATGTAACAACATCTATTTCATATACTACATTTTCATATCTTACATTTTAGATGTTACATTTTGTTATATTACAGTAGATACCTTTGATGACATTAATTTTTCCATTAGTACACTTAGTGAAAAACATTGACAGAGATCATCTGTACAAGCATTACCGGCGGACTACAAGCATTACCGGAAAACAGAGAGCATACCCAATAGAACACAGAGGTCATGAAAAATGCTAAGTATGGAATTGACTGACGAACACTGACAAGTGTTGTACCAATGAAGTGAACAGGACATCACCGACGGGTCAATAACATAACATTAAGATCATCATTGATGACACAATTTTGAGAACAAAACTGATGGAACAGAAAAGGCATACTCGACGACCAGTTCAAGAAAGGAACACCGATGACAAAGAAAACCGACCGTCAGAACCGACAGTCAGTTAGAGAACCCGCAAATAGTGGATCTGAGCTTTACACGACAGATAAAGCAATGTAATTCTATTTATAGAGTTTTAATTTGTTTTAAATCATAACTTGAGGGTCAAGAAAGCTTTATGTAAATGTTTTAAAGCATCCTAATGTATCTAAAACATATCTAACTAAAGATCAAGGTCAAGTTGTAAACCTTGGATCTAGAGTTAACTTGTGAAGCGTGAATCAAGAATTGAGCCAAAATCTAGTATAAATAGATGTTCAAACCAATTGTGAGTTATGAATTCATTGTTGTTGGTAGCCATGAAGAGCATCTAAGGAGCAGAAAGTAGAATTCATGCAAAGTTCAAAAATAGATCACATCAGTTGTCAAGAACACACAGAGGCTACCGACGAGTAGACAAAGGTGTTATTCAATCATGGAAGGATGATTACTTATACATAGGAAGCTTTATTGGATCTGTTATCATCAATTAGAAATTTTATACATCATCAGATCAAAGACTTATGTAGTTGCATTCTAACAAGTGCATCACATCTAAAATCCTTTTGTAGAAGGTGGACTTAACCGTTCTTTACAAATCTCTTAACAGAGTGCACACATAACAGTGTTGCTAAAGCTTCAAACGAAGTAGATCTTAACAGGTCTCCACTATAATACTCCTAACAGGGTAAGTCATCAGAAATTACCAATTGTAAACCTTAACCAGCCCCTTCTTATCTGCAGATAGTGAAGTCTTGTGGGTAACAATCCCCACCGCAGTTTTTACTTCCTAACAGGAGTTTTCTGCGATATCACATCTTGTGTTATGTGTTATCTATTTTCATGAATGTTTCTTTTATGGTTACATATTAAATAACTTATGATATGATTGCATATACATAAAGAAAGATGAACAGTTAGACAAGATAATTTACAAAACTGATGATTAAGGGTTAATGGGCTAACCAAGAAAAGTTTTAGAGGTACTGATTTACCCCTCCCCTCTCAATACATCATTCCAATGTAATTCCAACAATTGGTATCAGAGCTAAGTCTCTTTCTTGAAAAGCTTAAAGACTTGAGAGAAAGGATCAGAGAAATGGAAAAGTACAGACTGGACATGACTATTGAGAATGAGTAGTTACAGATGCAAATAAACTATGAGAAGTATAAAGAGGCGAGAATCAAACTAAGAAAACTTCTTGATGAAAGAAAGATTATGACAACCAAGCTGAATGAGAAAGACTACAAAGAACTGGAAATACAAGATTACTTTGATACATCAGAATCATCAATGAGAAAAGCTTCAGACGCATCAGTAGAAGAAATTACAAGTCTACAAGAGGTCAATCTACATCTGACAGATCAAATCAAGATGCTGCAAATCGGTCAAGAGACTCAAATGGTGAAAATGATTGATGTCATGAATGATGCAAGAAAAGATGAAAATGAAATAACACTAGCCATTGATGATAGGAGGAAAATTACAGATAAGCTACAAGAGAAAGAATCAGAGATTCAAAGACTTACTGAGCCTCACCATGAGGTTACCAACTAGATTATTCTTATGAGTCAAGAAGCAAACAAATTAAATACAAAACTCATTGAAAGAATATAGATCATTGGTGAGCTAAGAGAAGAGAATGAAAAATTGAAGCATGAA
>MU228365.1:1559958-1573134 GCA_018584345.1 Thuja plicata | reverse complement strand
TGCTGCTTAAGCTGCCTTCGTTGCCATTCTGCCGCCAGTAAATTGCTATGCTTCCCGCTGCAGCCTGCCTCTTCAACATTTTTGTATTCGTGTCTACCAAATAATTTCGCTTCCATTCGCTGCAATAATCATATTCCAGTAGAGATCATTTCTTTTAATCCATTCAAACTCGGAGCGCGGCAACAACGATTTGAATTTGATTTGGTATGCGCGGGAATTGGGCGGCTAACTGCTACGGTTTACATAACTGTTTAGGGGAACGGAAACGGAAGTTGTGAAGCTACGGATCATTTGGGGGGCCCACATCTGCACACCTAAGCGGTCAAAGCTTAGTGTGTGATGTTTAAGCCGTCCCGTGTTATATCAGCTTGTGGTACTTTGAGTGCTCTAGAGCAAGGCAAGTTATTTCATTCTCTCCACTTATTTGAATTTATATGAAAAATAATGACAAGACGAAAGGGATTACAAATTTGGTGAGCAAACTCAAAGCTTAAATTTTGATACCATCACATTGGCGGTGAAGGAAAGAATTTAGCTCACAAATTCTGTGAAACGAATATGGACGTCCACCATTGCTGCTAGAAATGCGTTGCAAAATGTGGAAGTATGGGCACCGCACCTGAACTGTTTGACAAGATACCTCAAAGAAATGTGGTCTCACGGAATGTAGCTACGGTTGCAGGACATGCTCAAAATGCATCTATTAAAAGGGGTTTATAAACTTTCAATCAAATGCAATATACTGGTGTAAAGGCAGACTCTGCAATTTTTGGCAGCATCCTCCCGTCCTGTGCCAAAATGGGAGACAGGAACAGGTTATGTACATCAACCATAGAAGGGAATTTTGTCATGTGTTATAGTTGCAAGTGCCCTGGTAGACATGTATGCAAAAATGTGCAAGCATAGACAACGCAGCAGAATTGTTTGATAGAAAAGTGTTCTCATGAAAGGCCACGATTTTTTTGAAGGATATACACAAAACGGGTATGTTGAAAAAGGCTTCAGAAACCTTCAACCAAATACAGTCGGTAGGCATATACCCAGACTCTGCTATCTTTTCCAGCATCAATCGAAGGATAAAGGACACAAGGATTTTGCCATATGTGTAAAGCTTGATGGAACAAGGAATTTTCACTATTTTCACTATATATAGGGAGCTTCTCACTGTATTCCTATGAAGTGGTTTACATACAATTATTTTTTAGCATGTGTTTTTATCTTGAGGTTATTACTTAATTTATAGTTGTATGTTTAAAATTCTTTAATTTTCATTTTATTTTAGTAATTGATCATCAACATTCTATATTATTCTATATGTTATTATTTGTTATTTTGAAATTTTCTGCTTATTGATTGTCATTTTTGCTCTTTGTTTACATTCAAATTGTTTAGATTAAGTAAAAACAGGTTCTGAAAGGACCTAAAACCTTTTACAAAGAGCTCAAAGATAAACCGTTAAAAGCATAACAAAGTATGTGCCATAGTACCTAAGAACAAAAGCATGAAAAAAAAACACATAGCAACTACTGATATACAAAAGGCTGCACCAAAAGAGACGGAACATGACAACACAACAAAAAGATAGGACAACAGAAAGAGACAGCTAGAGACATTTCATAAGGTCCTCAGCCTGGACTACCATTATCTGCATCTGATCGGCACTATTCTTGAGCTCTTCCAACTCCTTGTCTTCTTTGGCCTTAGTCTTCCTAGTGCTCACCTGAGTGCGCTTTCTAGGTCTTGTAGCCTCCTTCAAGTCCTTCACCTCCTTCTCGCATTTAGTCTACTCCATCTTATCGACCAGGATCTTAACATGTTTAGTATAGGATTTGAGGTTGAAAAGGCACTGCTCCCCGATTTTCCTCATAGTATTCTCTAATTTCTCCACTCTATTTTGCAAAGTGTCAAGCCTACCCTTGAAGTCCCCTTCAGTAACCCTGACCTCTTTATCTTTTAGGGTTTTTTCTAGATTACAAACCTTATCGACCATGGCAACATGAGCATCCGCTTTTCCAACAACATCCCTCATTTCCTCAAATTTACATTCAAATTGCTTCTCTACAGTTGCATTATTTTATCACATAAAAAAACAATTTTCAACTTGTTAATTTTTTTTGTAAAAATGAGAGTTTTGTAATAGGATATGGGTGTCTATCAAAGCATAATTAAATGAAGATTATTTAGACATTACATTTGGAAATGCCTTGGTGGATAGGTATACAAAATGTGGATACATAGACAAGTATGTGAACTATTTTATAGGATTCCTTAAAGAAATGTGATCTCATGTAATGCTATGATTGTAGAATATACTCAAAAGGAATTTGTTGAATATCCTTCAGAAAATTTCAAGAAAATGCGATTGATATGTGTATGGATATATTCCACAACCTTTGCCAATATCCTCCCTACCTGTGCCAAAATGGGAGCTTTTGAGCAAGGTATGCAATCAATTAAAGGATTAAAATTAGACGGATTTTATCAATGTATGGACATCCATCAAAGCTTAATGGAATGAGCTTTTTTGGTCAAATATTGTCATTTGGAATTCTCTAGTACATATATATATATGGAAAATGTGGATGCATAAGCAACGAATATAAACTATTTGATAAAATACCTCGAAGAAATATGGTCTCATAGAGTGTCATGATTATAGGATATGCAAAATCATGTGAACTATTTAATTTAATGTCTCAAAGAAAACTGCTCTTATGCAATGTGTCGAATTCAAATTAGTCACAAAATCAATTTTTTAAAAGGCTTTAGAAACATTCGAGTTTCAAGTAAATATAGTTCACAAGTGTAAATCAAGCTCTACAACTTTTTTTGGCATTGTCCTAGCTATACTTGTAGCTTTGGAACATGGTATGGACATCCATCAAAGCTTAAAGGATGGATCAATTTTTTAGATTTTTTGGTAACAAATCCTCTAATAGACATGTATGCAAAATGTGGAAGCATAGACAAGGGATGTGAATTATTTTGAGACTACATTTATTACTCATTTACAAGGAATTCTACGTCCTAATTCTATTCTTTATTTCTCCAAATTTTTAGTATTCTTTTGATTGTTGTTATCTACACTACCTTCTAAAAATATGCATGTAATAACTTGGCATTGTTGCAATATACAAGTGTACCAACATCCTTATATAAGAACTAGGCCTTGTTCATCTATTAACAACTTGAGTTTTTCAACAGGACCTTACTATTATTTACCATCAACTAGCTTATGTAGTTTCCATCTTTCATTCTTATTACCTTAACTGTCTTTAACAAATTTTTATTATTTATAAATTTAATATTTAGTAAACTCAACTAATTGCTTATATTTGTAGTATTTTTTATATATTAAAATAGAGTATCAACAAAGGATCAAAAGTACATTAAAGAGTTTTAAGGAGTAGAAGAGTGATTTGCTACAGTCTACCACCTTAGTAAATCTACCTTAAATCGATATTATAAAGTTATTACAACAAGGAGTTGTTTTTTTCCAAAAAAGAACAAAGAATTTTATGATTATGATTCATCCCATCCACTTTTATTGTCCCTTGGAACAATATTGTCCCATCCATCATTGTTGTCCTCATTCTGATTTTCATTCCTGTTAACATTCTGGTTCTCTTCTTCATTAGCCCAGTAATTGTGACTTTCCTGATTATCCGCTACCCCTGTATTAACAATGCCCTGATTAAGACTGGTTGTACCTTTAGATGTACCAGTTTCTAGAGGGTCTTCGGTATATGAAGTAGACTGAACCTCTTTCTTGAAGATGACCATGGCTCCTTCTTTGATTAATGACTGGAATCTCTCTCTTGGCACTTCGATGACAACATTGACCTGTGTTACAATATGGAAAAGTGTGAGTTTAATAAAAAACTCAGTACGATCTCTCCTTCTGTCTTGAAAAATCTCCTCATTCCTCAGCCTCCAAATGGTCCACAGGGTAACGACAGCTAAGGTAGCCCAGAATTTGTTCAATTTACAATCAAAATCATCCACAAAACCCAAAACAACTTCATACCAACATAGGTTATTAGGACAATTCCAAGCAATGACTTGACCAAGAAGACTGGACCAAATTTTACTGGAAAAGGGACACTCAAAAAAGAAATGTTCATAAGTTTCAGGACACTTGCAAATGGAACAAACAACATTCTGAATACCGCATTGAGACATAAAAGAACCAACATCCACTTTTTTTAAACAAAGGATCCATCTTAAACATAATTTTTTTGGTTCAACTTGTGTATGCCAAAAGAAATCAAAGAAGAAATGTCATTTATTACCTGACTAGTTGGGTCCCCAACTCTGAATGATTCTATTAGTAATATTCACATCAGTTTTGAGCATATTATAAATACTTTTGCAAGAAAAATATTTCAACACTTTACCATTACTCCACTTTAATTGATCCATCATTTGTTTAATATTCAAATTCTTACCAGGAAAGAATCTGCCCACAACTTTAGTGATCAGAGTGTAAGTTTTTTTATGTGTTTTGGGGAGGTTTTATTTATGTTTCTTATCTTCCCAAGAACTCAATTTATTGTCAACTAGTGCATCCTGTATTAGAGAGATCCCCTTACTCTTCCATGCTTTAAAAGAATAGCATTGTGTTAATGCCAATGGTTTATCCTTTAGATAAATGCCCCACCAAATAGATCTATCAATGACAACAAAGTATGGGTTTTTCCCCATAGCATTTCTTGCACAGATTAAAGGCCTTACCTGGCACCATGCCTTCCAGATAGATTGGAATACCTTGGACCCACAGACTTTAACCTCAAAGTCTCCCAATATAATGTCAATAATAGGAACTTGCTTCCATTCTTTCCCCTTTTTGATGCCTGCCCTTTCAATATTATTCATGATTAAAACTTTCCAAGGTTCATTCCCTTCCAAGGCTCTGAGAATCCATTTGGATGCTAAGGAAATACCTTGTGTCCTAAGATCTCTTAGCCCCAGTCCCCCAAGGTGTTTAGGAGAGCAACACCACTCCCATTTTACACAGTGTCTTTTCCTGTTACCAAGTCCATCGGACCATAGAAACCCTCTTAAAACCTTTTCCATTTTGTCAAACTGATACTTAACAAACATCCAAGTGGATGAGTAGTAAGCTGCATGGGATGAAAGGACTTTCTGCACTACTTGAGTTCTTCTAGCTAGGGATAACATGTGTGTTTTCCATTTCACATGTTTGTTTTCAAATTTTTTATAGATCCATGTCCACATATCATTTTTATTTGGGGAGATGGAGAAAGGAATACCCAGGTATCAAGTACAATATTTGAGGGTCCAGATCACTGCCATTCTTTTCTACTAAGCCAATTCGGGGCCTCTGAAGTCCATCCCAATATGGTAGATTTATGAAATTCAATTTTAGCTCATAAGGCAAGACAAAATATCTGGAGTCTACTGAGCATATTATCAAAATTGTCTTGTTCTAGTTCTAGGAATAAAGCCGTGTCATCAGCAAACTATTCTACAATAAGCTCTTCTGTATTGGGAAGATGGATGCCTTTTATTGGTGGACCAAATTCATTGGCCTTAAGAATGTAGGATAAAGCATCAACAACAATGACATATAGAGCCGGTGCGAAATGACATACTTGTCTAATGGATCTACTTAATTGGATTGGTTCTGAGATTTCTCCATTAACATTAATCACAGTTGAGGAGTCTTGAAACAATATATTTACCCATCTGCAAAAGTATTCTGGGAACCCAAAGGTCTCCAACATTTTCAAAACAAATGGTCATTCAATTCTGTCATATGCCTTTTCAAAGTCTAATAGCACCATCACTGCATTTTTTCATCCATTTTAGCCCACTGCATGGCTTCCCAACTAGTAATCAAATTGTCAAGCATATATCTTCCCTTGATAAACCCTATCTAGGTGATAGAGATAATATCATTTAACATGCTACTAATCCTCCTAGTCATGGCTTTAGCAATTATTTTATATGAGATATTTAGTAAGGTAATTGGTCTCCAGTTCTTGACATGAGATCTGTCTCCCTCTTTGGGTAGTAGTTTAATCATTCCTCTATTAATGTCTTTTCCCCAAGGATCTTGCTTCAAAGGCTTCTTCATACACTTCAAGCAGTTCACTAGCTATCCATTCCTGATTCTTTTTGTAGAATTTTTTTGGTAGACCATCTAATCCAGGGGATTTGTTATTAGCTAGGGATCCAATGGCCTCATCTATTTCCTTAAGGCTAACCTTTTGTTCTAGTCTCGTGGCATTCTATTTGGAAACCTTCTTGGGAATGACCTTAATGCACTACTCCATTGCCTCAAAATTTCCCTCTTTGTTCTGATGTAAATAATTTCCTATAGAAATCACTGAATGATTCCACTATTTCTTTATTGTTTCTAGTAATTCCTTTCTCACCTTGTATACCACTTATTTCTTCTCTATTCTGCCTGGCTTTGATTAGGCTAAAGAAATATTTGGATCCCATGTCCCCATCTTTAATCCATATAGCCTTGGCTCTAACTTTTTGGCCTTGTATTTTATAATTTTGTGTTTTCCTCAACTACATTTTAGCTTCAATGAGTGATTTTTCTAACTCCTCATTATTTCCCTTCTCATGGAGTGTTGTCTCGATTGTGGTAATTCTCCTTTGTTGTTTATTTTCCTCATAGTTTATATCCATAACCTTTTTTGCTCTAATTATTTGGAACATGTTTCTCCATGTTATTACTAACTGATCCCATTTGTCTTTGGAAGAGGAGTCTTTATTACATAATTTGGATAGGGTAGTTGCCATTTGGATAGACTGAATAGTATCTTCATCATCCAGTAATGCAGTGTTAAGTTTAAAGACCCCTTTTCTCTTATGGGTTTGGTACTGGTCATTGGAGCTATTGAACACAATGCATCCATGGATAGGGTAGTGGTCAGACATGGTAACTAGAGTTACACAGATAGGATTTTGTCCCAAAGGATGTGAAAGCCCAACATAACTATTATCAAAGTATATCATATCTAATCTGCAATATATTATGCTTTTATTTTCTTGATTGTTACAAAATGTAAACCAAATGTTATGATATGCCTGTCTTTTTTTCTCCAATGAGTCACTTATGTGAAACCTTCTTTTAAATTTTGACCAGAAAAAGAATTCATTGCCTTTCCATTCATGTTTGTTACCACCACTCTTATCCTACTTATCCTCTATCATGTTGAAGTCTCCTAGAAAGATCCATTTAGCATGCGGTAGATTATTAGTAATCCAATCCCATAGTATATTCCTTTCTCTGTAATCATTAGGTGCATATATGTTACACACCCCAATTATTTGATCATTCTCTTTGAACATACCCCAAATTACCCTGTTACATGGAGAAACCCTTTGTTCTGACATCTTAGATCACTCCATTTGTTCCCAATTAGCATGGAAAAACCACCTTTTCCTCTTTCATGTTTTGAAAAAATACATGATGCTCTATTCCAAATAAATTTAAGTGTATTGTAGGCCCTAGCACATGTGACCTTGATTTCTTGTAGACAAATAATATCTTTATTCTGGATTTTATTGCACCAATTCCTAACCACATATTTCCTATTAGATATCTCTAAACCTCTAACATTCTAATTATGGATATTCATCATCTTTAACTTTTGGTGGGGGTTTTCTGGATCTTGTATAGTTTGTTAAAGCACTCTGACATATCTTTATTCTTATGGTTATTATTTCTTTCATTATTTTTCAAGCTGTTACTTCTCTCATAAGTTTTTCGCTTCTTTTTTTTGCTAACAACTTCAATGAAGTCATGTTCCTCCATCTCTTGGTCAGTATATTCTGATGAGCATAAAGGGATCTCAACATTAGGTATTATCTCATTCCCTCTGGGAGGTATACTCACAGATAATTCTTTAATCTATTCAACCAAATGCTGCTCATTTTCTCCCTTGATGTCATTATTCTTATCTTTTAGTTTAGATAGAACTAATTGTTGTGCATTCTTTTTCTGGATATTCTCATCATTAATTTTTTCTCTAACCACTGGGATGTACTGGGGTTGACAATTAAAAGGATTATGTTTATCAATGGTATGTCCTGCTTTCTGAAATTCAAATTCCCCTTCAAATAATGAGTTTGAAAGGGACACAAATTTGTTAACATGGTTATCCACAGTTCCTGCAGGTGAGGGAGAGACACCACTATTGTTCATATTTTCATTAATATTACTTTCTTTGTCTGTATCCTTATTACTATTCTTTGTGTTTTTGTTGGCATGGGTATCAGAAAAATCCTTTTGGATGTTTTTGAGGAGAGGGCAATCTCTCCTATTGTGACCATTGAGTTTACAATGGAAGCATGCACCTATGTCTCCTAGTTTCACAATATCTCATATACAAAGGTTTCTTCTTCAATATCTAACAAAATGACATCAAGAAAGGATACATCAGGGTGCAAAGTTAAAAAAAATGGGCATTCAAATGGGGGAGAGTGACTTTTGCCTCTTCAACTTGAAAAACTAACCCGATAGGTTTAAGTAGATGAGGAATGAAATGCTAGAACTTAGGTTGGACATTATTAAGTTCAATCCAAAAGGGAGAGGCATGAGCAAGGATCTTTTCAATGTTATCTTTGTGCAACCACGGGAGAGATTTAAACATTGTTTTCCCTACTTGCCAATAACCTTTATTCAAAAAAATTTCCTGCATAGCATGTGCTTTAAAAAACACCACAAATAATCCTCTTTGAATCATTCGATTAAAATTAGCATGAATGCCAAGTTTCTTACCCCATATATTATTAAACCAATCATCTAAGAAATTTCTAGCAGGCAAAAACTTCATATCCATACAATAGAAAAACACATCAATGCTTTTTAATCTATCTCATTCAAACTTAATAGCCTTTACCATGTCTGCATTTGGCGATAAGGCAAGGGTCTTAACTCCAGAGGGTGGAGTCTTACCTTCCTTTCCCCCTCTATCGCTATTGACTACTATTGGGATGTTGGGTTGGTCTCCTCCTCCGTGTCTATCTCCATTGGAGTTGACCATTTCTCCTCCGTGATCCTTTCCTCTTCCAAGTTCCACATTTTTAATAACAAACTTATTTTCAAACAGAGCCGAGGGTTGTAAAAATATTTTCTCAGCCAAAACCACTTTATATGAGGGTTTAGAACTTTCTGCATTTGTTCCTGCATTGCTTCCACTTGCCATTTTATCCTTTCCAGTGCCTTGAATGTCTTTCCCCTCATTAATCCCCTCTACGACCATCGCCAGAGATCTCACGCAAACCCAACTGAGTCAGATTAAAGATGGCATACTCCAGGGAAAACTTAATGTCCACACAAGAAAACTAAGGGAGAAAGGGAGAGAAAAAACAATCGACATGACGATAAATAAAGGTAGACCAAAAACATGCAAAACAATGAGCACAAGACCGACACCACACAAACAAGAAGCCACATCAAATGGCCTGCAACCCAAGAATAGCCAAGGTGGCACCCTCCAAACGTACATGCAAATACGTCAGGGGCCACTTGCAAACTTCATTCGCACCTCCTATACAACCCTAAATTATTTTTGAAAAAAATTACAAATAATTAATAACCACCCTTATATTTGTATTATTGTAAAATTGCACCCTATGTAATTTATCACTACGTGATGTTCCTACCTTACTTGGAAAATAATTTTCAACAAAAGCCTCCACATTCATCCATATCCCTTGTCTTTTTTCCCCAATATTCTTGACCATGCGGGTTGGTCAATACAAGATGCATGTGTGTTGTAAAAATGTTTGTACATCGTGCACTTGTCCCATGAATCTACAGACATGTAGTGAATTGTTGAGACATTACAATTGACACCCCTGTAGTGTAACACCTCTCACCACTACCCACTGACATTAAGAATCGTATTGACATTAAGAATCATTCAGGTGGCTTAAAACTTCATATTTTTGCTTCATTTGGCCTTCTTCCACACCCTTTTCCTCTTCATGACAATTGGGAATTCACTCTTTGACTTCTACCCACATTCTTGAGCTCATTCTATGTTTGTGGTGAACTTGATGTGAATCCTAACCTTCATTATTTATTCATTTCTTCATCCTTAAATTAATTTTACTCTCTTTACAACAAACTTCCATTCTAATGTCTAAATAGTAGTTAAGCTTCTACTTTGATTTTTTTAATTCCATCATTCAACAAGACTTTATTTTTGAGTAAACATAAAAATATTTGCAACATATAAATGGCTAGTGTTCATTTAGAACACAATTGTCTTTGTGTATTATTTTTATTGAAAAATTAAAGATCTGCATTTTTCTCCTCAATTTTCTTTTAATATAAAAGAAAAAAATAATTTTTTTTTATTAAGGTTCAAATAGGTTTTGAAGGGATCTTAAACCCTATAAACAAAATGTTGCCGTCAACAAAGCATCAGAATCTTGACAGACAACCATAAGCAGAAAACACAACTAAAATAAAAGCTAAACAAATAGAAAATAGGCACCAACAAAAGATTATTCATGGCCTCATTGGCCTTAGCCTCCAACTGGGAAGTATCCATAGAAATTTTCTCCAGATCTTGATAGATCCTATGTAAAGTGGAAAACATTTCTTTTTATGTGTCCTCTTGTTCTAGTACAAGGCTCTTTGTTCGCTTATGCATTCCAGTAAGAAGATTAAGAAACTTGGATATGTGCCTGACATAAATGTTGTGTCCCATGATGTGGAGGAGAAAGTGAACAAGCACATGCTTTACAAACAACGAGTAGATTACTATTTCTTTTGGGATCATTAGTATCAATTATATGATGCCCATTTGTATTGCCAAAATCTTCGTGTGTGTGGGGATTGCCTCAATGCATCTAAGTTCATCTCTAAAATAGTCCAGTGAGATTATTGTGAGGGATGCTAATCGGTTGCATCATTTCAATAATGGATTTTGTTCACACGGAGATTTTTTCTGATTTATTTGCTAAGAAAATATAAGTCTCATTAATAGCCAACATTTGTAAACTACTTACTAATGGCTAACAATTTGAGTATCAAAATTATATTGCATACTAGAATACTCACAAAGTAAGTAGAATAGGTCTAAAGAAATAAAGTAATCTCATCCACTAAAGATCCATGAATGAACAAAGTATGTACAAAATTGTAGGATGGTAGCTCAAAATTACATAATATAGAAAAACTATCATGAACCCTATCAGAGATCTCCACTAAAGAAGTAAATCATTGACTCACAAGTGAGAAAATTGAGAAAGTCATCTTAGCATAAGACTCTCTCTCTCTCTCTCTCTCTCTCTCTCTCTCTCTCTCTCTCTCTCTCTCTCTCTCTCTCTCACTCTCTCTCACACACACACACACACACACACACACATTATGTGGGCCTTTATATCTCTACCTCTCCAGATTTCTTCTTCCATCTTTCCCTCTATCTCCATGTCACTATATTTCCATCTCTCTACATCCCTATATATGTATCTCTTCCATCTTTTATCTATACTTGAATCATATCTCTTATCTCTCCTCTCCTCTTTATACCCTTCATCAATCTCCATTTCCATATATATCTCTATCTTCCTCTCTATATTTGTAACCTTACCCACCCTCCCCCTCTCTCACTCTTCCATTATTGCAAAAATAATATGTGTCCTTTGGTAATGAAACCTACTCATATTTCTAAAATATTGGTCACATCCACGTTATAAGATAATATCAGTAAGGATAATATATAAATGATACTTCTTACACAAAAAACCTTCTCCCTTACATTAGCATGTCTTCACCTTCCTTCAATTCTTTTCAAAATTCATATTTTATGCTTCCCTTCTATATATCTTCGACGTACCCATTGCACACTGAGGTGCAATCACTAGTTATGTTGAATTATAAATAAGAATGGCGGAGAGGTTAATTTGAGATATCAACTTATTTGGATTAAAATATCATTATATAGGCTCACTAAATTGGGAATAAGGTCAACTTTCCCTACATATTGTTAGGCATTATTAATAGCCAGGAATTAGGAAAATGGGAACCCTATTTGAGCAATGATAAAGTTGACTTTTATTCATTAAAATAACTATATTATGTTAGCCTTAATAATGTAACATTACATTCCCTGTGGGAATCTCCAAATGATTTTGTATTTGTACATTGGGATATATATGACTGATAAACTTTTCAAGTTGATTTATGAATAATAATAATGTGGGGAGTGTTGTGAGGTTTTCACACCATCAACCCATTGCAAATGGGGACCCCCTCTTTTTGCTGGTAAGTTTAGGTGGTAGAGAAAATTTGGAAACAGTTCAAAATTTTGCAAGCCTTCCCAAAATTCAAGATGTCTGAAAAATTTAAAAAATGGCAAAACTTGGTAAGTATGGGAACTAGAAGCTAAAATTCAAGGTTGAGCCAGCGTATAATTTAGCCTTGTAAAATTGTCTAAGTTAAATCACCATAAGGGAAAGAAAAGGTCAAAATGTTACTTCCTTCTTTAAGTTTGTGAAATAAAAAGGTGGAATCCAGTTCCTTAAGTTGCAACTTGACAAATAAAATGGCCAACTCCACTTCCTTAAGTGGCAACTTGACATATAAAAAGGTCGAATCCACTTCCTTAAGGGTCCGTTTGGTTGGCGAAATTTTTGCATGCTGGAATTTCCAATTCTGGAATTGCCTTCTAGAGTTGTACTTTACTCAAAACGAGTTCTAGAATATGGGCTTGTCCTATTTGGTTCACCTGGAAGATGACTGAGAAGATGCCAATTCTGCATTTGGTTCCAGACAACTAGAATTGGGATTGGATTTTTTTTTTTGCATTTTTGTGAGTAAGATTAATATTTCAATGTTTTTAATATTTTTTTCTGTATTTTTTTTAATTTTACCACAAAAATAATGAATAATTTGTTTAGTAATCTTTGTTGTTAATTAAAAATATGATTTTTCTTATAAGTTACAATATTTGAGTTTTCTTATAAATTACAATGTTTGAGTAAGATTAAATTTCAATGTTTTTTTTTTTTCTAATTTGTTTAGTAACCTTTATTGTTAATTAAAAATATGGTTTTTCTTATAAATTACAATATTTGATTACTGTGCTAAATGCATGTCAATTTTACTTTTGCAATTTTTTTAATAAGGCTAATTTTTCATTGTTTGCAAAATTGTTTTAATTAATCTAAATTGTC
>MU228365.1:1497665-1520186 GCA_018584345.1 Thuja plicata | reverse complement strand
TATATATATTGTTGGAAAGCTACAATGGAAACAATTGTTGTTTTGTCATTGATGTCAAACCTTAACTGGTGAGACTATTTCTATCTGTTTGAGTACTACATCTATTGATTGATGAAGGAGATTTAACAAGAAGACCAAGTGGAATGGTTGAGTTATGAGAAATCACAAGGGTACTTGATCAGCTAGCACATTGGCAAAGTAATGAGTTGTTTATCTTTCAATGACAGTTTACTATGAACAGTTTGTGCCGAGAAAATTCAGTGATGACTAAGCGCCAGTAAATTGCCGAGGAAACTAGTGATGACTGAGTGGAAGAACACAATGTTGGTCGAGCAGCAGTATTTTGGTAATTGTTGAGATTTGAGATCTCTGGCCGACATAATTAATTTTATTGGGATATGTAAAGTTAATTAAGGATAAGCATGATTGATCCACACTATGTAAATGCACAGGTAACTGTAATTAATGCATGAATCATATATTTAATTAGTGATTGTGTTGGAGAAGGAAATTAAATGTAAAGATGGAAAGATCTGTTGGATCTGACCTAACATAAGATCTACGATCTTGATTAAGTAGAAAAAGATGCACCTAACCTAGATGAAAGAGGTATAAGATAACCTGAGGAGGTTACTCATGTATATATGAAGAGTATGCAAAGAGGATTGCATAGTTAATTGACTGATTGACATGATCTAGCAGAGAAGGCTGAACATAGATGCAAAGAGCTGCAAGAGTGATTGCTTGAAGGATTTCCAAGCAGATCTGAAGATTGAAATGAGAATGGAGGTCACTTAGTAAATTAGCATTAGAGTTGAATTGGATCTGGATTTGCAAAGTAATTTGTATGTATCAGATCACACCTATTGATTACTTTCTAACCATTGTATCAGTAAAAATCCTTTAACCAGGTTGACCTAACAGTCATTGTATAAACTCTTTAGCAAGGTGACATTCAGGTGGAATGTTCTAAGTCCTCTAACAAGGCCACTCCTGATAGGGTGATTAAATCCTTTAACCAGGTCACATTTAGAAGTGTGTTTTGTAACCTTTAACATGGTTGGCTCCTAACAAAGCTCACTTCAGAAGAGTGAAAATTTGATAGCATGTTATTGGTGGTTTTTCCCTTATTGCGTTTCCACGTTAAAATTTTGGTGTCAACTTGTGTGAATGTTTGTTGAGTTTTACTGTTAAGTTTCTACAAGTTGATTACATCTTAACAGTAAACTACATATGTATGTTGTTGTTTTATGTTATTGTTGCCAAGCAGATCTAAGTTTTTAAAATTGGTATAAAGTTTTAATGGGCACATCTAGACCTGAGGATAACTGATTCACCCCCCCCCTCTCATTTATTCTAAATTCATTCTAACAATTGGTATCAGAGCTTTGGTCTCTTGAAAATAGTTTGAAGGTACTTGGAACAAAAGATCAAGATGTATAAGAAGGAGGTACCAAAGATGAACAAAGATAACTTCCCTACATGGCAGAGTTTGATGAAGTTGCATCTGGTTGGTATTGGTGATTTAGCTAAGCACTATGTTGAAAATGCTTATGTAGCCCCCACTGCACCTGCCACAACTGCACAGTTGAGAGAAAAGAAGGAACACAATCAAACAATGTTGGAGATTGCATCATCGTTGAACTATCATGAGTTTGAAGACATAAAGAATTGTAATACTATAAAGAAAATGTGGGATACCCTAGAAACCATCTATGGAGGTGATACAAATGTGCTAAAAGCCAATCTGAAAACTTAAGAGGCAAGTTTGATGAAATGAAAATGCAAGAAGGAGAAAATATAGTTTAATATTATGGTAGGATAAAGGAAGTGGTAAATGCTATCAGAGGAGCTAAGGGAACCATGATGATAAAACCATTATGAGAAAGGTATTAAGGACTTTTCTTCTTGTATATTCCATTAGAGTCTCTGTAATTCAAGAGTTAAGATGTACTCCTAACAATAATTTGACTTTGGAAAGTCTGGTAGGCAGACTTACTGCATTTGAGATGTCAAATTTAGATAACTACACTCCACAAGCTATTCAATCTGCGTTTAGATCCCAGTTATTGCTTAACAAATCAAAGAAAGGAAAGAAATGTGTGAACAGTGACAATGACACCACAAATGATGATCTGGAAGAACTTGAAGCACTCATGGCAAAAATACTATCTAGAGGAAAAGGAAAATTCAAAGGTAAACTTCCTATCATATGTTTTTCATGTAACAAAGTTGGTCATATTGCTGCTAGATGTCCTGATGAGAATGACAAAGATGAAGGAAGGGACAACAAGTATAAAGATAGAAAGGATGACTGAGACTTAGAAGGTATAAGGATTACAAAGACAAAGGTAAGAAATCTTGTTATATCACTGAAGAAGCTTCTGACAATGATTCTAACAATTCTGATGAAAATGATATAGAAGTTTGTATGTTGCTATGAAAGATGATTATGATGATGATGAGAAAACTGCACTAATTTCTTATATGAGTAAAGGTGACCATTGGATTATTGACAGTGGTTGTTCACATCACATGACTGGTGATAAAGATAAAATTGAGACACTAGATCAGTGTAATGGCGGTTATGTTAAATTTGGTAATGACGCACCATGTCTTGTTAAAGGGAAGGGATCAATTAACTTGACTGACAAGATCATATGTGACAATGTATATTGGGTTGATGATCTTAAATATAATTTATTTAGTGTTGCACAATTGAATACCTCTAGTTACAGAGTTGAGTTCCATCACAGGAAAGCAAATATATATGATGCCAATGGTGAACTAGTTGGAGGTAGTGAGAAGACTATAGGTAACTTGTTCTATCTGGATTTAGCTGATGAGACATGCTTGTTTGCACAATATAATGATGTTTGGTTATGGCATAAAATGTTGTGTCATGTAAACTTTGATAACTTGGTAAGCATAAGAAAATTGAAAAAGGTTAGAGGGTTGCCTAAGCTAAAGAAACTTGAAAATGCAATGTGTAAGCAATGTCAATTGGGCAAGATGACTAAGTCTAGTTTCAAGAGAAAAACTCATACTTCTAAGGAAATTTTGGAATTAGTTCATACTGGCCTTTTTGGACCCATTGGTGAGAAAAGTTACTATGGAGATAAATATTTTATTCTATTTGTTGATGATTACTCAAGAATGATGATTGTTATGTTTCTTAAGGAAAAATCTGATGCATTCCAGTTATTTAAATGGTACTTGGCAAAATTTGAAAAGGAGACAGGTAAAAATCTAAAATGTCTAAGATCTGACAGAGGAGGTGAGTTTATTTCTAATGATTTTAACAGGTTCTGCAATGACCAAGGGATAAAAAGATAGATGTCCACACCTAGGACACCACCACAGAATGGTATTGCTGAGAGAAGAAAGAGATCTATCATGGATTGTGCCAGAACACTAATGATGGAGAAAAATATTGCACAAAAATATTGGAGAGAAGTCATAAGTACAACAGTCTATACCCTGAATAGAGTACAAGTCAAGAAAGGTACTTATGCTATACCTTATGAGCTATGGTATGGATATGCACCTAATGTAAAATATTTCAAAGTTTTTGGAAGAAAATGTTTCATACTGAAGGATAACAAAAATGGAAAACTTGATGCTAAAGGTGAAGAAGGCATATTTCTTGGTTATTCAACTAAGAGTAAAGCATATAAGTGTTTGAATTCTAACACTAACAAAATTGTAGAAAGTGCAAATGTTAGAATTGATGAGTATGCAGAAAGAAATGAAGTTGGAAGAACACAGGAACCTGAGAGTTACAAATCATTTGTCTATATGGATGAGGAAGATTCTAATACATTACCAAAAACTGAGAATGAAGTTGCCGAGCAATAGCTAGCACCTGTCGAGTCACAGAATGAGGTTGCCGAGCAACAGGAGGTAATTGTTGAGCTGTTTGATGGAGATGCCGAGTCACAGAATCAACCTGAATTAGACATGAATGATCAACCTGAAACAAAAAAAGAACCTACTCTAGAAAAGTATATAAGGATGCACCATAAACCTGATAAAATCATAGGATCGAAAGATTTTGTAGTTATGACAAGAAGTAAGTTAAGAGAAGATACATGCTTGCTATGTGATTTTGAGCCTAAAATAGAAAAAGATGCTTTAGGCAATGAAGACTGGATACAAGCCATGAATGAAGAAATTGAACAGATTGAGAAGAATAAGACTTGGACACTTGTACCTAGGTTGAGTGATAAAAATGTAATTGGTACTAATTGGGTATTCAGAAATAAGCTGAATGAACATGGAAAGGTAACAAGAAACAAAGCTAGATTGGTATGCAAGGGTTATGCACAAGAGGAAGGAATTGAATATGGAGAAACATTCACCCTAGTTGCAAGATTGGAAGGAGCAAGAACCTTACTTGTATATGAATCCTACAGAGGTTTTAAAGTCTATCAAATGGATGTGAAGTCAGCATTTCTAAATGGAATATTAGAAGAAGAAGTATATATTGAACAAGCTGATGGATCTGTAGACCCAAGCAAAAAGAATATGGTTTGCAGATTACACAAAGCGCTATATGGATTGAAGCAAGCACCAAGAGCATGGTATGAGAGATTGCACAATTATCTAGTGAAGATTGGATTTGCAAGAACAAATGGCAATAGCAACCTGTATTTGAAGACAAAGCAAAATAAAGGTACTTTATTGGCTGAAATTTTTGTTGATGACATTATCTTTTGTGGACAAGATGTGTTATGCCATGCATTTGCAAAGGAGATGCAAACTAAATTTGAAATGTCTATGTTTGGTGAGATAAAAAAAATTGTTGGCTTACAAATATATTAGAGGAAGAATGGTATCTATATTACTCAATTGAAATATATCAAGGAGATACTAAAATTTTTTGGAATGAAAGATTCAAAGCCAATGAGTACACCCATGGCTACTAGACAAAAGTTTACAAAGAATGATGATACAAAAGAAGTGAACCAAACCCTTTACAGATCAATGATTGGAAAGCTACAATATGTTGTACACAGTAGACCTGATATTGCACTGTTTGTTGGTATTGTTGCAAGATTTTCTGGCAATCCCAAATAAACTCATATGATGGCAATAAAAAGGATTCTGAGATATTTGAAAGGAACAGATGAATATGGTCTGTATTACAAAAAGAATGATAAGTTTGAGCTCAGAGTTTATACTGATTCTGATTGGGCTGGAAATGTGGATGACATAAAAATCACCATAGGAGGAGTATTTCTTCTGGGAAAAAGATTAGTTTCATGGACAAGCAAAAAACAAAATTGCACCTCACAATCTATAGCTGAAGTTGAATATGTAGCAGCAACAGTTAATTGTTCTAATATTGTGTGGTTGAAGATACTATTGAAAGGTATGAAAGAAGAGATCACAGAACCAGTTGTCATATATTGTGATAACATGAGTGCCATTAATATTTCTAAGAACCCTATAATGCACTCTAAGACAAAGAATATAGCTATCAAGTATCATTACTTGAGGGAGCTAGTTTAGAAGAAGGAAGTGAGACTGGAATATGTGAATAATAAAGAGCAGTTAGTAGACATATTTACCAAGGAACTACCCAACGATGCTCATGAGTATCTGTGAGGTAAATTAGGGGTGATTCCCCTAACTAAGGCTAATTAGTTTAGAATGACACTATTGCATCAAATGTTATATTCAGAATATTTGACACATTGATGCACAAGCAATCACACTTTAGGATGCTGCCTAAAGATGTGAAAGATAGACAAAGACAAAAAAGAGGATCAGTCATAAGCAAGATGACATGAACAACATGATACAGAGTTTAGAACAGAAGAATCTGCATGATGAAGATGTCAATGTCTTTGGCATTGTTGTCAAAGAGGGAGAGATTAATGAAAGAGGGAGTCTACAGACACAGACATAGAAAGATTTTAGTGTGATTACAGACACAGAGGGAGAAATGTTTTACAAGATGAGAATCAAAAAGAAGCTTAAGACATTAATGAAGATTTGTTCATATCAAGGAACACAGACAAACTTTTTGGATTGTATGGTAACTATGGTTGAAAATTATTGTTTTATTGTTTAGTGTTTCCATCAATTCCAAAGAGGGAGATTGTTGGAAATCTACAATGGAAACAATTTTTGTTTTGTCATTGATGTCAAACCTTAACTAGCGAGTCTATTGTTATCTATTTGATTACTATATCTATTGATTGATGAAGGAGATTTAACAAGAAGACCAAGTGGAATGGTTGAGTTATGAGATATCACAAGAGTACTTGATCAGTTGGCACATTGGAAAAGTAATGAGTTGCTTATCTTTCGATGACAGTTTACTGTGAACAGTTTGTGCTGAGAAAAGTCAGTGATGACCGAGCGCCAGTAAATTGCTGAGGAAACTAGTGATGACCGAGTGGAAGAACACAGTGTTGGCTGAGCAGCAGTATTTTGGTAATTGTTGAGATTTGAGATGTCTGGCCAACATAATTGATTTTATTGGTATATGTAAAGTTAATTAAGGATAAGCATGATTGATCCACACTATGTAAATGCATGGGTAACCATAATTAATGCATGGATCAAAAATTTAATTAGTGATTGCATTGGAGAAGGAAATTAAATGTAAAGATGGAAAGATTTGTTGGATCTGACCTAACATAAGATCTACAATCTTGATTAAGAAGCAAAAGATGCACTTGACCTAGATGAAAGAGGTATAAGATAACCTTAGGAGGTTACTCATGTATATATGAAGAGTATGCAAGAGGGTTGCATAGTTAATTGAATGATTGGCATGATCTAGCAGAAAAGGCTGAACAAAGAAGCAGAGAGCTGTAAGAGTGATTTCTTGAAGGATTTCCAAGCAGATATGAAGATTGAAATGAGAATGGAGGTCACTTAGTAAATTAGCATTAGAGATGAATTGGATCTGGATTTGCAAAGTAAGTTGTATGTATCAGATCACACCTACTGATTTCTTTCTAACCATTGTATCAGTCAAAATCCTTTAATCGGGTTGACCTAACAATCATTGTATAAATCCTTTAGCAAGGTGACATTTAGGTGGAATGTTCTAAGTCCTCTAACAAGGCCACTCCTGATAGGGTGATTAAATCCTTTAACCAGGTCACATTTAGCAATGTGTTTTGTAACCTTTAACTAGGTTGGCTCCTAACAGAGCTCACTTCAGAAGAGTGAAAAGTTGATAGCATGTTATTGGTGGTTTTTCCCTTATTGGGTTTCCACGTTAAAATTCTGGTGTCAACTTGTGTGAATGTTTATGTTGAGTTTTACTATTAAGTTTCTACAAGCTGATTACATCTGAACAGTAAACTACATATGTATGTTGTTGTTTTATGTTATTGTTGCCGAGAAGATCTAAGTTGTTCAAATTGGTATAAAGTTTTAATGGGCACATCTAGACCTGAGGATAACTGATTCACCCCCCCTCTCAGTTTTTCTAAATTCATTCTCTGAGATTGAAATTAAAATAATACTACAATTTGATCAAAACTTTAACATTGCGTTGGATTAATCTTAGCCCTTGATTTCAAATCAATCTTGGCCACTCATTGTACTTGGGACTACTATAAAAGGCTAGGTCTTTCTCATTTGTAATTTATTAGAGATTAGATTAGATTAGCTAAGGGGGAGACTTGTTGAGATTATTGCTACGATACTACCAAATTATTCTTAACTCGATGTTGGTCTTCATGGTGAGTTGCTTGTATGATTTTGGATTATTTCATGGTTTCCACATTGCTCACTTAGATTAGGATTTCATTTCATGTTAGTTAGAAGTAGTGTTTAGTTGAATGGAAGATATTTTGGATATTTCTTTGGTGAACTCACTTAGACCAAACCACTAGCCACTTGTTGATTGTAAGGATGCCTTGTGTGGTCAAATGAAATAATTATGAGCTTTACTTTCATTATTGATTGCACACTGATATGCATTGTTGAATGGTGTTAATGGAATAGTGATAGTTTGAACATCTTACTTTTAGCTTAAGAGATTGCACTAGCTTGGTTGATGTCTATGGCTAAACAAATTCTAGTAGAGGCACAAAGACATTCATAGTTTCTTATATTCTAGGATTAGAGTAGATTTCTAAACCCTTATCCTTTTTAGTTTGTTTAGTTGGAAGTAGTTGGAAAAATTTAAAGTCAAGTTTGTATCCATTTAATGAAATATGTAAGCTCCTTTGGGATAACCAGCATATCACTTCATAAAACTGAGTGAAATTCCATGATAATAAGAAACATTGAGGTTGTTTCATTTGATCACACAATACATACACATTATTTAGCATATGAGCATCCTAATTCAAGAGAGAGTTGGATATTTGGTGTTTCATCTTGGAATACTAAGTATTCAATTATGCATGTTGTAGTGGAATAAAAATACATCAACAGGGAGTATGATCCAAGACCTTGATAACCTATAAAGGAAATATTATATAATAGGTTGGTGAATTACAAACTCAGTGATATTAACAAAGTGAAGGGTACTATAGTTACACTAGATATTGACATCATTAACTAGAAGGAAAATATTCTTCAATTCAATGAGAACGATTCAAGATATAAATAATTTGTAATCATGTGGTATGATTGCTTCTATTATCTTATCATTATCCATTATCACAATTAGTTATAAGTGGAAAAGGTGAATGTTATGTATATTTTGGGAATTGAAACTAATATTTGGTGATATTACGTCAAGATAAATCTCATAAACATTTGATGGTTAAAAGTTAAGTCAAAGAGTGCAATGATGGTTGTTATTATTGTACAAGTCTATAATAATTAAAAGGTGCTTGTGGTACCCTCAAAGCATATCAATGAAATGAACAAATATCAGTAAAAAAATATCATGCATCCACAACTTTAACACACATAAAAAAAGTATTTTATCATGGAAACCCTTGTCAGAGGAAAAAATTCACGGTGGGGATGACACCCACAAGCCCAATACTATAGTAAATGATTTTTCCCTGTTAGGAGCTACAAATAGCCTTTCTGAGGGTTCAACCTGTTAGAAGTGATTAGTAAACTGTTATGAGTACAATAAGACCAGTTATGATCTATGTCGCTAGAGGATTTAAAAAGCTCAATTAAGAATCTACCCTGTTAAAGGGTTTATAAATAAGAATCTGTTAAAATTCACCTTGATAAAGGATATGACCTGCTGCAACTGTCTGAAATGGGTTTTCTTGGGAATAGAAGATATCTAGAATGTTTGAATTGTAAAAGGGTATCATATCAAGGAATATGTTCATTTGAATTTTCATCATGGATATCCCTTGGGAGGTTTCATCATTTAATAGGTCATTTAGTGGAGATGGAATAGATTTCTCTTATAAAACTTTAGGGATTGGAGCAATGGAAAGAGATATGGAGGATAATTGAGGGAAAATTCCTTGATGGGATAGAGATGTCTCATTAGTTTTATTTCCATGGAATGAGCCAATGCTAGACATGGTGGGGGTGATTTTATTCGTGCTCTAAAATAATTTCTTGTGTATGCCACAATTTTTTAGGTAAACCTTTGAGAATTTGGGTTTGTAATTTTCTCTTTTTCAAATGATTTTGTTTGATATCCAAGTTGTTACCTAGCCTCTTTCCACATATATTTAAGCTCATAAATTGATTCTATTTTTTCTTGAATGTGAAGGGCATATGCAATAGGATCACTAGGCACCAATGTTTTGCAAGCTTTATCAATTTCTTCTTGAGAAAATTCTGCTAAAAAGTCATGACCATCTTGCGAGGAATCTGAATCTAAGGATGATTAAGATTTAACATGAGATTCCTTTTGAGAGTTCCAAGGTGATTCAAGTTGAAAATAATTATAAATTGGATGGAAATTTGACTCAACTTGTGATAAATATGAATCTAAGGATGGTCAAGATCGAACATGAGACTCTTTTTGAAAATTCCAAGGTGATTCAGGTTAGACATAATTACAACCTGGATGAAAACTTAACTCAACATGTGAGAGGAATCCTTGTCTATCATGAAATTTAATCCCTTTCTCAAAGCTAAACGTAAATGATGAGATAGGTCTAGGGAATTGGTGATCATTTCCTAAGTTGGGTTGTTGTGGAGCTCCAAATAGATCTATGTACAACTTTAGAGGTGATTCCCTATTAGCATCATAATATGAGAGTTTTGTGGGATCAAATTTAAATGGTCTTGAGTTGAAATTTTTTCATGGATGGTCATGAGGAATTTTCTCATCTCCTAGAAGCTTGAGACCTTGTTTCAACCATGAGTATGGACCTAAGGGAAATGCCTAATATGATTCTAAGAGATGAAAGATAAAATTCTACCTAAGGAATATAATGTGTACCCTATAACCCTAACATATTTGGATAATGCAAGTCAAAGGTGATATGTGAGGCCTCACCCCAAGCCCTTCATAGATTTTCTAATTTTTTCTTATGATAGAACTTTATTTTGATTCACTATGGTTATACACCTTATGTTGTGGATTTGATCACTTTGGATTTAGATACATATTATTTCATGATGCACTTAATGGACTATATTATGTTACTATTATGGATTTTTCATTATGAGATATTGATTTGGGAAAACATTATGATTATGTGATGGAATATTGATGTTGTGAGAGCAATTAGAAATTGAGATTTGATTCAGTTATGATACAATGTGATTTTATTTTATGAAATTTAAGTGTTTAAATGATGTTATAAATTCTTATGATCTTAGGAGTTAAATGGAATTGGTAGATGTTTCATAAAAGTTTTTTAATAATGTATATTTCATTACGATGTTTATTATATCTCCTTGGACTACTGATACTCAGATTTAGTGTGCAGGGAATGAGACCATGGTACTAAAATCGGGGAACCAAACGTAGGTCTATGTGAAATTCAATAAAATATAAGGTTGCGGCTAATGAGAGATAAGACCTCGTTGTATCATGTTTAAATTTTATAAACGTAAATGTGTGCTTGATTGTATTTATTTCAAAATTGTAAATTGTATATTTAATTCTCAAGTGAAACTTGCCCAAGTGGATATGTCATGTGTCTAGTGATGTGTAAATGTGTGTGTGTCACTTAACACTTGTGTTGTGTACATGTGTTCATGACATGTCCACTTGAGGATTGGACGCCCACCTACCTAGGTTACCTTAGTAAATCCTCATATAAATCCCTTGGTTAGGGAGCTTGAGGTTTGGTCTTATCACTTGATTTTCGTGGGTAAAATTTTAAGACAAGTTTAGGAGGATAGAAAAGTACCTAGGGGTGTGTTTGGACCATTTTTACGTAGCTCATTTGATATACATATGGGTAAGGGTCATTTTTAACCCTAGGAAAACCCTTAGTTGACCAAAAGACCCATCAAAAAGTTGGATTTTTAAGTCAGACGAAAATCAAATTTTGGAAGCATGGTCTTGGTTAGATAACTCTTTCATTTTGGTGAAAAGACTTGGTTCACTTTTTGAGTTACTTTTCTAGAATCCATTTTTAGTAAGTTTGTAAGGAAATTAAGGAAGAGAAACCAATGAGAAGCTTACCCTTTCCCCAAGAGTTTCTAGAGGCCTTTTTAGTGGAGACTTTCCATGATTGAGAGTTTGAACACCCACTCTCTATCTTAGATACATTGCTATTTTTGGAGGAGACTTAGGAAAGAGGGAGCTCTTCATCAAATTTATTCCTTAATCTTGGATCTAGGTTGGTGGCAGTAACATTTTGTGCTTGTTGAATTTACTTGTTATGCATATTGGTAGTAGCATTATGTTGGTTTGCAAATTACTTATTGTAAGAAATCCTTTCATGTTAGGATGTATTGTGATGGAGATTTTGAGTTTGGTTTATTTCTTATATTGTGATTTTTCCGTGTTGAGATTGAATGCTTTTGTGAATGGGAGTTTCAAGGTCAACTCACCTTTGGGAGGGAAGAGTAGACTTAGGGTGAATGTATAGTGACAACCCATGGGTGTAGAATCTCTCCTCAAGGAGGAGAGGGATAAAATATGGAGTATGGGCTCCATGAAGTCAATTCACCTTTTTATTTTGGGGGTCATAAGGGAGTTGTTTATGGATTGAAGACTTGGAGGCATAAGGGAGTTTTTGTGCATTTGGAAGGAGATGAGCAGATGTTGTTTTTGATACCTTGTGACGGTTGTTTTGTTCCTTTCTTTGGATGGCTTTCTCCCCTTGGGTACTTGGTCCACTTCACCCCATTGTAGGGTCAATATGTGACTCATTGTGACAACCATGGTTGGGAGATTTTTTTGTATTGTTATTTTCCAATCCTTTTTGTTGCTTGCATGTGTGTTTCGTACCTTTGTTTGGTTCCCCAAGCTTGGGGGTTTCCTCTTAGAGGCCTAGGATGGGAGGTGAGCTTCCCATAGTCTTCTTGTTTATTTTCTATTTTCAGATTTCTTCCTTGTTGCTTGGAGCTCATGAAGACTAAAGGTTGAGCTTAGAAGGAAAAAAAATATTGCACTTCTATAGTTGTTCTTGTAAAATCCTATTGGGATAATGTTAGAAAAGATGATGTTTAGGAAGAATATATGTAGAAGCCATGTGGCTGGAAATTTGTAACCTTGTGATCCAATGGAAGATTTGTTACTCTATAAAGTTTTAGATTTAAGATTCTTGCACTTGAAGATATAAAGTTTCTATTATGATCAAAGTTATGTTTACTTGATCCTTGAAAATGGTTTTATAGATGTAAGGAAATGATCCTTGTCATATGTTTCAAAAAGAAAAAAAGAAAAAAGAAAAATAGAGTGAAGCCTTTACATTGGTTTAATCTCTTTGTGCAATATGTGCTTTTGAAATAAAAGAAAAGATAAACGTAAATACATATCTTCAATGTTTGATAAATCATTATTCCCTATTAAAATGCAATCTAATGTAAATATGCATCCATATTTATATATTCTTTAAGAAGATTAATATTCTATTTATCTCCCTTTAGATCCCACATAAAGAAATCTGCATGTTTTGTTATATCCATTTGTGTCCAAGCATGCTATTTTACATTTATGTTATTTAGGCAAATGAAAAAAAATCCATAGCTACCTTAAAGCAAAGAGAAATTTATTTTCATCTTCAAATCTATTTTTTATATGATTCATTTGCATGCTGGTTATTTTAAATGCATTATTAAACAGACTCATTAAATCTAGCTAACTATGTTTACTAATATATATATATATATATATATATATGAAAATCACTGTTTCCATTTGGGGTACGCGATTTTTAGGGCAGGGGTGGCGGGGAGCCCCCCACCACACCTCCACCGCCCTTCCTTATGGAAGGAGGTGGAGGGGCTTGGGGACTGGCCCCTCGTGGCGGCCACAACCCCCACCCGCACAACCACTGCTATAATATGTGGGTTGTGCGGTGAGCGGTCGCGGCTCACCACGGCAGCCCCACGCCACCTCACACCACACATTTCTTCCCCCGCCATGGTTTATGAGACCAAACCCCCTGCAACTTACGTTTCACAAAAAATAATACGGAAAGTATTAAAAATAAAATCGCAGCCTCCTGTATTCTTTAACTTGCAATGAGATTTTTTTAGCAACCAAAATGTATACATGTGTTTCATATATAAATATATATTTACAAATTATTGTATATACATTTATATGAGAGATTATGTGTATAGCGTTCTCCATGGCCTCCATTCCTCAAACTTGCAACCAAGCAAAACAATGAAGAACAAAGAAAAATATAACACTTAGGGTTTCTAGAATAGAATGAAAAGAGTTCAAGAGAAGTGAAAAAAGAGAAAATTATCTCTTTTGTCTCCTCTTATTTTGGCCCCTAACCCTAATTTTGAATTAAGGTTCGGGTTTTCAAGGAGAGTGTTGACTTATTTTATTATTGTTTAATGGGAAGTGTTTTTGTCAGAATGTTTTAAACAATTCTTTTGGAGGGAAAATCATTTTAACCTTATTATTAATAATATTTTCTTTCATCTCTTTTCAACTTAATCAAAATAGAATTAAATCCTAGATGGTTTTGTAATATAAATTGATCATTATTGTGTTGTAATTTAATTAATGTTTTTAAATAACTATGAGAACCTTGGTTAAATTAAATTTGAAATTTTAGGTGGGAATTTAAAATGTGGAATATTATTATAGATCTAATTAAATTAAAAAGATGAATGTTCTAACCTAGTGTTGATTTAAAAAATTTGAATAAATACTCTATTAAATAGTAATTCTTTAAGATTAGTTTATTAATATTATACTCATTATATATATTTGATTTGCAATTTTAGTGGATCAAATACCTTAATGAAAAAATTAATGGACATTTGATTTAACTTATTTAAATTAGTAAACTATTGCTTTAAAATTAAAATGACTATACACTATTGAATTTCAAGAATTATTTCTATTATTAACCATAGTAATTTAAATATATGTTGATTTATATTTAATAGAGAATGAAGTGTAAATTAAGTTTCCAAATAAATATCGGATAGGTAATTTAGTGATTTGTTGGTTTAATTTATAAAGATAAATGAAATCATTAGTGAATGTTAATATGTTTATCGAAACAAAAACTTTTGAGCGAAGCTTAGATTATTTAATTTAACCAAGTTGTTAAATATTAATCTTTTAGAAAATTTTAAGTGAGTATTTTATAGAATATTTTCAAATATGCAAGTTAGCAATTTATTTGCATTTAGACGTTATGTTTTATGGTTATGGAGGGAGAATTCTGAAGTGAAATTTTAGTTAAGATAAATTTAAAATTCTAGATAATAATAATTATGTATTTTTGAAAACTCCCAACTTGATAATGTTATTTTTATGTGGCCAGTATAATGGCCATTTTAAAAATAATTATGGTTCAACCTTTATTAATATATTTCCTTTAAATAAGATATAGATGGTTCATCATGACTCAAATTAAATTATGCAGCCTTTGAATTTGATTTTGGAATATGGTAAATATACTATTGTGAACATTGTAGTAAGATACTATTATAGATTCATGACCATGTAAATATTAGAATTGTTAAAGTATTAAATTAAACTTTTAAAGCAACTAAAGGGAATATTTCTCACGTCTTCAAAATCTATTAAGGAATGAATAATTTTTATTATGTCAACCTTATCAACATTAGTTATAATGTCAGACTAGAAGTTTAGTCTATAGGGGTAATCTTAAAGTAAAACAAATTTGGATAACCCTTTTATGGTTCATCTCCTCCCTCATGATACCATTAGGACAAGTACCTAGCTTGTGTCTTTGAACAACTTAAAAACCTAGGAGATTAACTTAGGGTTGAGGGATGTTGACGTGCGGTCATGATTTCCCCTTAACCCTACATGTGGATTCTATTATTGTTATAATCTAACACTTCAACCTTGCATACATTTTCTTAGTTTAGTAAACTTGGTTAACCTCTCAATTGAATTCTTTATGACATTAGTTATACTTTATAAAAAAAAATGTTGCATTTTTGGACGTAATATTATGGGCATGACACTTGGTATCAGAGCCAGGTTTCAACATTGGAATCTTAAACCCATTATGTTTCAGAAACTTTAAACACATTGTTTCAACATTATCAAATATTTCAAACTTAGAAAAAATAAATCACAACAAATTTAAACATTCTTTTCAAAACCACAACATTACCTTCAACTTATACTCTTTTCATATTCGTTTAGGATGCCTCTGATAACACAGCAAACTCACGTCCATGGACGAGGCCGCAAATGTGCCACTACGGCACAAGTTTAGGTAGAGAAAGATGTAGGGGGCACTAGAGAGGAGCAGATACCTCCTCTCAAGAAACCACCCAACCCCAATCAAGATGTACTTAATGCTCTTCAGAATTTGGTTAGGATCATTATGGATAGGATACCGTAGGGTGGTTAGGAGGCAGGACCTGAGGTGCTACATGTGAGCGCAATAGGAGTCCCCCACCTAGGATTGTGGAGGAGAAAAATGACCACGAGGGTGAGTCATTACATATGCCACCTCTAGATGTAGTGGATCCACCTTTTGAGAGAGCACCCTGTGATATAGGGGACCAGATTAGGGAGCTACTACACCTTAATTCACCACCTTTTTCAGGAGCCACAGATGGGATTGAGGCTGAGGCATTTCTTTTGAGTCTCGAGAGTAAAGATTGCACCCTTATGGGAGAAATATGAGGGCATGCTTTTCTATCCACTTGCTAAAAGGGAAAACCTCTACTTGATGGAGGTAAGAGGAGTTTAAGAGTAATCTAGTTATTGACACCCTCACATGGATCACTTTCTTAGAGAGATTCAAAGACCGTTACCTATCTGAGCACTTTAGAAAATGACAAATAGATGATTTCCATGACCTTCACTAGAGGGGACTCACCGTCATGTAGTATGAGAGTAAGTTCCTTGAGCTTCTACGCTATGTGGAGTACATGAGAGACAAGAAGCTCAGGGTCAACAGCTTTGCAAAGGGGTTGAATGGATCTATATCTGCTCCAGTGTGCATGGTAGCACCAGGGAACCTTCAAGAGGTCATAGAAAAGGCCTTGATTTCTGAGGAGGTTTAGGGTAGAGGACATGATTCACAAGATTGGTCTCAGAACCAAAATTCTATACCGCAGAGTTCAGGCTTTCAGAGATCACATTGGAAGGGTAATAATAATAAGAGACATTCATTGGGGTCTTGCAAATCCCCTCTACCTCAGCAGTAGACTTAGTAGAGTCAGAGGTCACAAGCACATGATACACCCCCAGTTAGTACTCAACAATCTTCCAGGGGTGATTTTAGTGGTTCTAGTAGGACAAGAGGGTCACAGTTCTCTAAACCTCAGGGTATTAAGATATAGACATAAGGACCACTACACTTGTGATGCCATGGGGCACTTAGCTAGAGATTTCCCTTAGGTAGGTAGTCAACATACAACATCAGAGCCCACTATTGGAATATGGGTAATTCCCATAGATTTTTTGCAGTAGTTGATAACCGTCAGGCAGGATACCAGACCTCAACTATAGAGGTTGCAGGTGGATTTGGATGGACAGTTAGTCTTGGAGCCCATTCGCATTTTGGCACGTCAGGTGCTAGCCCTTCAAGGCCAAGAGATGGACTAGGTTAAGGTCTAGTGGGATTTCTATGATGAGGTTCCAGCACCATGGGAGGACACAACACAGATGAGAGCATAGTATCCCCATCTTTTTTATGAACTCTAGGAGGAATTTCATGCCTAGGGGGGAGGATGTGAGGCCTCACCCCAAGCCCATCATATCTTTTCTAATTTTTGCTTATGATAGAAATAACATTGATACTTTATTTTGATGCATTATGGTTATACACCTTATGTTGTGGATGTTAGAGTAATAGTCTATTGAGTTATTAATTAAATCATTATGATTTAATTACTAACTCACCTATTCACTCTAGTTTCTTAAGCTAACCTTAGGTTTTCCCTTTTAGGGTTTCATGATTCCTTTTATAAGGATTCACCTCTTAGTTTGTTTTTACAGATTTTTCACATCACATTATAATTCATAGAAACATATTGTTAATATATTGTTTTCTGTTGCATACGATGTCTCCTCTGATTTTTTGGCCTCCATAGTTATTCTTCTCTTCTGTCTTTGCTTCTTCCATTTGATTGGTTTGCATGTAGGTGTTCTTGGGAGGATAGGGAATTTCCCATTTCTAACATGGTATCAGAGCCATCCTACAGCTGGCTGTTCATGTTTTGTTGAAGCACACCAGACACAGAGGGTTTCAGAGGTTTTTCTGGTATTTTTTATTGGTTCTGGGGGGTCTTTGTTTTTTGGGGCACTTTGGACCAAAATTGACCTCATGGTTGCATTCAGAAGGCCCAAAAACCTTAGAATCCATATAAGGCACATCCATTTTGGACATCGGAGCGTCTCGGAGAAATTTCTTGGCCTATTAGGGTCGTACGGGCATGAGAAATGAGGCAGGATTGAAAAAATTTTCAAAAAAAATAAAAAAAATGCTTGGAAAAAGTGCAGTAAGTGTTTTTTTGGGGGCACTGCCGCCGCACCACTGCCACCTCTAGCAGCCGCCCCTGCCAGCCCCAGCTCCACCGGCCCGTGGACTCTCTGGAACCCGCCGCTCTGGCCCCCGCCACCGGCCCCACGCAGCTCCGCCGCCTTAGCTCCGCTGGCCCCGACGGCCCAACTACCCGCTGCCCCGCCAGCCCCAGCTGCTCTGCTGGCCCCGCCTCTGCGCCGCTCAGCCGCCACCCAGCGGGCTTTAGCCCCGCAGGCCCCTTTGCACCCAGCGGTCGGTCATATGCCAGACCAGGGGCTTCGGCCCAGCCCCCTGCGCGCGCCATGCGCCCAGGGGGCCTATTTTTTTTAGCCCCAGAGGTTTAAAGCTTTTTTTTGAGGCCTTTCTGACCCTCCTAGACTGTTTTTGCTCTATCTTGAGCATCCAGAGGTCTTTTTCTGACTTCCATATACCGTCGGAAAGCTCTTTCCAAGCACTTTCTGATGATGGTGGTTAGGATTTTGGGTTCTACTATTTTGACAATATTTTTTTGTCAAAATTTGATTTTTGTTTTTGCCTTTCAGGAGCCATATCTGGCTTATCTGGACTCCATTTTTGGCAAACCAGATATTGTTGGAAAGATGGTTCAGTGAACTATTCAGTTGTAGGGGTATTTTTTCCAGATTCTACTCTAGGTTATCTCTCCTCTGAGTTTGACAGTTTTTGCACTCTGACAGATTGCTTGGGTTCTACAGGTCCTGGGATCTCCTATTCTGATTTTCTAGCTCACTCTTCTTTCTGACTTCTGAGCATTGTATGCTTCTCCACTGTTGCATCTTCTTTCTATAAATGCACTGTGATAAAGTGCCTACTTCTGCATTTCTAGGATCTTGTACACCTTGTATGGTTTTTGTACTTGCACTCTGTTATAAAGTGCCATGGGGGGTTATGATGATTATGCCATTTTAGGTGCATCCACCTTTGTCAAGTGAGCGTACCTTCCATGATATTATTCTATGCTGTGTGTCGGTGACACCACCCTTTATCCTGTGTTTGTACTTCAATTGCACTGTTGGTGTTCTTGGTTCTTCTTTCTGCAGATGTTTCTGACATTGCATTTCAGTGTTCTTGTCACCTCTCCCAGTTCAGCATTATGGGGGGGTTCTCCTGTTGGTTCTATTGCTTCCTTGGTTCGATTGATCAGCTCTTCAGACATTGTCTTCTCTTCCTGGTCATGCACTTTAGTGGGGGTTCCAACAGTCTCTTCTGACAGAGTTTTCAGCTACATGCTTCGGAGATGCTTCTTGCTCTTTCTTGTTCCTTTCTCTGGGACATCTTTTCCCTAGGTTGGAGGCTTGTTTCCTTCATTTAGTTTATTTCTTGTACTTGGGTACCTGATTAGGCCTTGTTTCCATGACCCATCTTTCCTGCTTTCTGCAGTAGTTTCCTAGGTTTTGCTTCTCCCCAAGCTTATCTTAAGGGGGGGTGTTTGAGTAATAGTCTATCGAGTTATTAATTAAATCATTATGATCTAATTACTAACTCACCTATTCACTCTAGTTTCTTAAGCTAACCTTAGGTTTTCCCTTTTAGAGTTTCGTGATTCCTTTTATAAGGATTCACCTGTTTGTTTGTTTTTACAGAGTTTTCACATCATGTTGTAATTCATAGAAACATATTGTTAATATATTGTTTTCTATTACATACGATGTCTCCTCTAGTTTTTTGGCCTCCATAGTTATTCTTCTCTTCTGTCTTTGCTTCTTCCATGTGACAGTTTGCATGCAGGTGTTCTTGGGAGAATAGGGCATTTCCTATTTCTAACAGTGGATTTGATCACTTTGAATTTAGATACATATTATTTCATGATGCACTTAATAGAATGTACTATGTTAGTATTATGGATTTTTCATTATGAGATATTGATTGGGAAAACATTATGATTATGTGATGGAATATTGATGTTATGAGAGTAATTAGAAATTGAGATTTGATTCAGTTATGATGAAATGTGATTTTATTTTATGAAATTTAAATGTTTAAATGATGTTATAAATGCTTATGATCTTAGGAGTTAAATGGAATTGGTAGATGTTTCATAAAAGTTTTTGAATAATGTATATTTCATTACGATGTTTATTATATCTCCTTGGACTACTGATACTCGGATTTAGTGGGCAGGGAATAAGACCATCGTACTAAAATAGGGGAACCAAACATAGGTCTATGTGAAATTCAGTGAAAGCCAAGGTTGTGTCTAATGAGAGACAAGACCTCTTTGTATCATATTTAAATTTTGTAAATGTAAATGTGTGCTTGATTGTATTTATTTCAAAATTGTAAATTGTATATTTAAGTCTCATGTGAAGTATGCCCAAGTGGATATGTCATGTGTCTTGTGATGTGTAAATGTGCATGTGTCACTTGACACTTGTGTTGTGTACATGTAGCCATGACATCTCCACTTGAGGATTGGGTTTCCACCTACCTAGGTTAGTACCTTAGTGAATCTCCATATAAATCCCTTGGTTAGGGAGCTTGAAATTTGGTCTTATCACTTGATTTTCGTGGGTAAGCTTTTAAGGCAAGTTTAAGAGACTAGAAAGGTACCTAGGGGTGTGTTTGGGCCAGTTTTAGATAGCCCATTTGATATACCTATTGGTAAGGGTCATTTTTAACCCTAGGACAACCCTTAGTTAACCAAAAGACCTATCCAAAAGTTGGATTTTCAAGTTAGACAAAAATTAACTTTTGGAAGCATGGTCTTGGTTAGACAACCCTTCCATTTTGGTGCAAAGACTTGCTTCACTTTTTGAATTACCTTTCTAGAATATATTTTTAGTAATTTTGTAAGGATCTTAGGGAAGAGAAACTAATGAGAAGCTTACCCTTTCCCCAAGAGTTTCTAGAGGCCTTTTTAGTGGAGACTCTCCATGATAGAGAGTTTGAACACCCACTCTCTATCTTAGGGACATTGCTATTTTTTGAGAAGGAGACTTAGGAAGAGAGAGCTCTTCATCAAATTTTTTTCTTAAGCTTGGATCTAGGTTGGTGGAACTAACATTTTGTGCTTGTTGCATTTACTTGTTTTTCATATTGGTAGTAGCATTATGTTGGTTTGTAAATTACTCGTTGTAAGCAATCCTTTCATGTTAGGATATGTGTTGTGATGGAGATTTTGAGTTTGGTTTCTTTCTTGTATTGTGAATTTTCTTTGTGTTGAGATTGAATGCTTTTGTGAATGAGAGTTTCAAGGTCCAGTCACCCTTGGGAGGAAAGAGTAGCCTTGGGGGTGAAGGTATAGTGACATCCCATGGGTGTAGAGTCTCTCCTCAAGGAGGAGAGGGAGAAAATATAGAGTATGGTCTCCATGGATTCAATCCACCTTTTTGTTGCGGTTCATAAGGGAGTTATTTATGGCTTGAAACCTTGTGGGCACAAGGGAGTTGTGCACTTGGAAGGAGATGAGAAGATATTGTTTTTGATGCCTTGTGAAGGTTATTTTGCTCCTTTCTTTGGATGGATTTCTCCCCTTGGGTACTTGGTCCACTTCACTCCATTGTAGGGTCAATATGTGACTCATTGTGACAGCCATGGTTGGGATATTTTGTGTATTATTGTTTTCCAATCCTTGTTGTTGCTTGCATGTGTGTTTCCTACCTTTGTTTGGTTTCCCAAACTCAGGGGTGGCCTCTTAGAGGTCTAGCATGTGAGGTGAGCTTCCCATGGTCTTCTTGTTTATTTTCTATTTTTAATTTTCTTCCTTGTTGCTTGGAGCTCATGAAGACTAAAGGTTGAGCTTAGAAGAAAAAAATATTGCACTTATATAGTTGTTCTTGTAAAAGCCTATTGTGCTCATGTTAGAAAAGATGGTGTTTAGGAAGAATATATGTAGAAGCCATGTGGCGAGAAATTTTTAACCTTATGATCCAATGGAAGATTTGTTAGTTTATAAAGTTTTAGATTTAAGATTCTTGCACTTGAATATATAAAGTTTTTATTATGAGAAAAGTTATGTTTACTTGATCATTGAAAATGGTTTTCTAGATGTAAGGAAATGATCCTTGTCGTATGTTTCAAAAATAAAAGAAAAGAAAATAGAGTGTATCCTTTACATTGGTTTAATCTCTTTGTGTAATATGTGCTTTCGAAATAAAAGAAAAGAGAAACATAAATACATATCTTCAATGTTTGATAAATTGTTATTCCCTGTTAAAATGCACTCTAATGTAAATCTACATCCATTTTATAGATTCTTTAAGAAGATTAATATTCTGTTTATTTCCCTTTAGATCCCACATAAAGAAATTTGCATGTTTTATTATATCCATTTGTGTCCAAGCATATTATTTTTACATTTATGTTATTTAGGCAAATGAAAAAATCCCTAGTTACTTTAAAGCAGAGAGAAATTTATTTTCATCTTCAAATCTATTTTTATATGATTCATTTGCATGCTGGTTATTTTAAATGCATAATTAAACAGACTCATTAAATCTAGCTAACTATGTTTTCTTATATATATATATATATATATATATATATA
>MU228365.1:1468623-1497557 GCA_018584345.1 Thuja plicata | reverse complement strand
CCCCCAGCTGCACATCCACGACTGTAAGTCGTGGGCTGTGAGGTGAGCGGTCGCAACTCGCCACGGCAGCCCCACGCCACCTCACACCACACCTTTCTCCCCCCACCATGGTTTATGAGACCAAACCCCCTGCGAATTACTTTTTATAAAAAAAATACAAAAATATTTAAAAATAAAATCGCAACCTCCTGCATTCTTTAACTTGCAATGAGATTTTTTTAGCAACCAAATTGTACATATTTCATATATAAATATATATACAAATTATTATATATATGTTTATATAAGAGATTATGTATACATCGTTCTCCATGACCTCCATTCCTCAAACCTGCAACCAAGCAAAACAATGAAGAACAAACAAATATATAACCCTTAGGGTTTCTAGAATAGAATGGAAAATAAAGAGAAGTGAAAGAAGAGAGAATTATCTCTTTTGTCTCCTCTTATTTTGGGGTTAGGGTTTTCAAGGAGAGTGTTGACTTTTCTTTTATTATTGTTTAATGGGAAGTGTTTTTGTGGGAATATTTTAAACAATTTTTTTGGAGGGAAAATAATTTTAACCTTATTATCAATAATATTTTATTTCATCTCTTCTCAACTTAATCAAATAGAATTAAATCCTAGATGGTTTTGTAATATAAATTGATCATTATTGCATTGTAATTTAATTAATGTTTTTAAATGAACTATGACAACCTTGGTTAAATTAAATTTAAAATTTTAGATGGGAATTTAGAATGTGGAGTATTATTATAGATGTAATTAAATTAAAAGATGAATGTTCCAACCTAATGTCGATTTATAAAATTTGAATAACTACTCTATTAAATAGTAATTCTTTAAGATTAATTTATTAATATTATACTCATTATATATATTCAATTTGCAATTTTAGTGGATCAAATACCTTAATGGAAGAAATTAATGGACATTTGATTTAACTTATTTATTAGTAAACTATTGCTTTTAAATTAAAATGACTATACACTATTGAATTTCAAGATTTAATTCTATTATTAACCATGGTTATTTAAATATATGTTGATTTATATTTAATAGAGAATGAAGTGTAAATTAAGTTTCCAAATAAATATCGGATAGGTAATTTAGCGATTTGTTGGTTTAATTTATAAAGATAAATGAAATCATTAGTGAATTTTAATATGTTTATGGAAACAAAAACTATTGAGCGAAGCTTAGATCATTTAAATTAACCAAGTTGCTAAATATTAATCTTTTAGAAAAATTTAAGTGATTATTTTACAGAATATTTTCAAGGAAGCAAGTTAGCAATTTATTTGCATTTAGACGTTATGTTTTATGGTTATGGAGGGAGAATTCTGAAGTGAAATTTTAATTAAGATAAATTTAAAAATCTAGATAATAATAGTTATGTATTTTTGAAAGCTCCCAGCTTGATAATGTTATTTTTATGTGGCCAATATATGTGGCCAGTATAATGGCCATTATAAAAATAATGTTATGGTTCAACCTTTATTAATATATTTCCTTTAAATAAGATATAGATGGTTCATCATGACTCAAATTAAATTATGCATCCTTTGAGTTTGATTTTGGAATATGGTAAATATACTATTGTGAACATTGCAGTAAGATACTATTATAGATTCATGACCATGTAAATATTAGAATTGTTAAAGTATTAAATTAATCTTATAAAGAAACTATAGGGAATATTTCTCATGTCTTCAAAATCTATTAAGGAATGAATAAATTTTATTATGTCAACCTTATCAACATTAGTTTTAATGTCAGACTAGACGTTTAGCCTATAGGGGTAATCTTAGTAAAATGAATTTGGATAACCCTTTTATGGTTCATCTCCTCCCTCGTGATACCATTAAGAAAAGTACCTAACTTGTGTCTTTGAAAAAATTAAAAACCTAGGAGATTAACTTAGGGTTGAGGGATGTTGATGTGCGGTCATGATTTCCCCTTAACCCTACATTGTGGATTTTGTTACTGCTATAATATAACACTTCAACCTTGCATACATTGTCTTAGTTTAGTAAACTTGGTTAACCTCTCAATTGAATTTTTTATGACATTATTTATACTTTAAAAAACAAGTTGTGTTTTTGGACGTAATATTATGGGCATGACACCAATGATATGGTATAAGACTCTAAAAGTGGTCCAATATAATGAAGGAAAATTACAATATGTTAAGGACAATGTTATGAAAATGTGGAGGACATGGACCTAAATACAAACTATTGACAAGAAAAAAATGAAGGATTGAAATGAAAACCAAGGGTAAGAACCAAATGAAGGATGACCTAGGGATATGGTAATTCCAAAAAGGCAATGACAAAATAGTAACAAAGACAAAGTTCTAAATGAAACACAAGGTCATATAAGTTAGGACAAGTAAAATTAATGAGAAAAGAGGATATGAAAGAATGGACTAAGGCAATGACCAAAGGGGTACTTTAGAAAACTATACCCAAAAATGAATGATGCAAGTGAGGCAACCTAAGGAATACCTATGTATGGAGGGTTGAAACAAAGATGCAAGGTTTGAGTTTCCTATGTTTGAGAGTTTGGGACAATGGTTTTGATCAGGGTTTGATAAATGTGTTTGTGCAAATGTTTGAAGGTTTTGAAAAGTGATGGTTGATTAGGAATATGTTTTGAACAAAGTGGTCATTTAGGAAATGAAGAAAAGCCCAACCTATGGTTAGGAATGGACAATACTTTTTGGATTTCCACTTTGGATAAATCTGTGTTGCACTTATTCAGAGTAGATAGCTTAGAAATTTGGTGGCATTGAGTCTCCCTTACACAACACACACTCCTTGGGCACACCAAATTCCAAATTCCCAAACAAATTTTCTATCTCAACTTTGAGCTGCAAGAACATAGGGAAAATTCAGAGGTCCAACCTCCTACGCTAGAAAATAGAAGGATTCTGGTCAAGAACAATATAGGTTTTTAGTAAGAGCATCCATTTAGGTGACTATACTTGTGACAGACTAATCCTGTTATGGAGGCCTCCCAACTTGCAAAAGTTACTTTCTACAGGTTTTTACACACCACATGGGTACTGAGGGAAATCCTCTTCGTGGTATAGTGCAATCAACACTTGTTAGTTGTGACACTAATCACAACCACATCTCTTATAAAGTGGTTCAGAATATATTGGCTTTAGCCTATTTCCGCTTAGTTCATCCCTTGGGGTGAGTACCTCATTTCCAACAAAAGGTCACCCTCTAGAAGATAAAACAAATTTCTCTTACACCTAAGGTCTGCAAAGGTGAGGGGAGATGATGCATTTTTTTAAATTTTGAGTTCTATCCTAAAAAAAAATGTGCCAAAGCACCAAACACATCAAACACTAGGTAAATTTTAAGCACCAAATCAAAATATTTTCTAAACTAAACAGACAATTGGTTTCAAAATAAATTCTTCAACAAATGTTTTGCACCTAATGTCATTAGTAGTTTTAAAATAATATCTTTGATAATTGATTATAAAAAGCTCAAAAGCCACTTAAAATTAAATTAAATTTAAATATAAAAATAAAAAGAGAAATTAAAAGCCATTTGAATATTTAAAATATTCAAATGCAAAATAAAAGACCAAAAAGGGATAAATAAATGAAATTTATTTATTCCTAAGGGAACGTAAGGGCATTAATTAATTGATTATTTCCCTAGAGACAATATTAGGTATTAATTAAATAATTGTTAAATTATGTAATTGAACATGCTAAAAATGTGACAGAATGACAAAAATAAACGACATGATCACAAAAAAATTAAAATTATTCAAAGTATTTGAAAATGATCTAAAATTGCCAAAAATAATCAAAATTGGACAACATTGACCAATGACATAAATGATGACTAAAAGGGGACCTAGGGGCGATGACCATGTTTAGGTGTCTACAATAGTAGAATCTGATTACTACAAAAAATAATCATATTAAAAATAGGTTATCCATGAAAATGTTTTGGCATCTTATTCCTTGTGTCCAAGGGAGCCTAACATGGTTTTACTACAAGTGTAAGATCTAATGAAAGAAGAAGAACACAAAAGTAATATTAGGAAAAGGATATATTTATTGTGATAATGTTCAGATTGTGCATATATGTGCTAGCATTAATGTTTTGTCATTTCAATGTCAACATATTCATATGGTTGAAGACAGTGTTCCTGGTTTGTTTAGTGAGATGATTTCTGTGGTATTACTACTATGTTGAATATCAGATGATGCAAAGATGGATATATTTTTGGTGGCTACTCCTTAGGGGGAGTAATGATTGGTTAGTGGATAGTGGTATGTATTTTCAAATTTTTGGGGAGAGATATTTATTTAGTTTTGAGATATGTTTGTTCATATGTTTGGCTTCTATGACTTAGTCCATACATGTGCCTTTTTCATTGATGTCAAAGGAGGAGAGATATTCATGTGAAAAACAAGTATGATACTATGAGGGAGAGATGGTGAAACAAGCATGTCATATTGTGGATATTGTCAGTATTGTTGTTGATATTGTTTCTCTGTGCATTGATTTAAAATTTTTGCATCATATGTTGCCATCAATGCCAAAGGGGGAGATTGTTGAGATATTGTTCAAAAATTGCATATATGTGCTGACATTAATATTTTGTCATTGATGTCAACATATTCCTACTGTTGAAGATAGTGTTCTTGATTTGGTCAGTGAGATGATTTCTGTGGTACAACTACTATGTTGAATATCAGATGATGTGAATTTAGATATGTGTTTTGGGAGGTTTGTACTTGATTTAGTTCAAGTGACAGAGGTTCATAAGTTTATTTGAGTGAGTTGTGATGGATTTATCATAGACTTCTATTTTGGTTGTTTTGTCAAATATAATATTTCAGTTATTCAATCAGTGTGGATCAGTGTGGCATGAATATTCTTTTTTGATAACCTAGTGGTGAGTACAGGACATGGATGTGTGTCTTCAGTTCGAGTGGTTCATGATTTGGATATTAGCAAGATATTTTTCTTTTATGACAATGGTTATGGTTTAGTGTTCCTAATAAACAGTGCAGAGATGAGTTTGATTTTTGAGAAAGAGTTGTTCCTGTTGATGTCATGATATTTCATGTTTCTTGGTGATGTTTCTAGATCATGTCCTATTCATGTTGCCAGATCATGTTGGATTATGTGATCGAGATTGAAGATTTTCATGTAACGTGTTGATGTTCTTATTGTTTTTTGCTAACTTGGTGGTGTAGCATGTTGCATTGAACCACAATGTGCTTTATGGATATGAAGCATGTTTGAGAATGTTTCTATGGGTAATTTCTGTCTTAGCCAACATTCAATGGATCACATTATGAACAAAATTGTATAGAATTAATATTTTGCAATTAGGTCCCTGGCTGACCTAGTTGAGATGAATTGTTGTAATATGTATAAATATGTAATCATTTGTAATTGTGAAACCATGAGTGAGAGTGTGTGGATCAAAGATGCTCAAGAGAAGAGGTATTAGTGGAACCTACAATTGAAAAAGAGATCTAATATGCTTCATTGGAACTATTTTGGCATATCAGAGATGATGTTTTTCATTTTGTGATTTTGGACAGTATGTACTTTATGTTTGAGATCAAATATTATTGTAAGGAAATGATCCTTCCTTGGGATTTAAATCCTTGTTGTATTTGAGCAGTGAGCTCTAGGTAGTTTGCCTAAATTCATGTGCATTCCCCTTTGTAATACTCATAACAGAGTATAGTGCTTCTAACAGAGTACATTCATCTTGTGTGTTTGATCCCCACCATGGTTTTTCCATTAACCGGGTTTCCATGTCAAAAAAATCTTGGTGTTATGTGTTGATTACTGTGTAATGTTCCTACATTCATTTTTATCTTTATAATCTAAGATTAAATTGGTAATTTGGTTAAAGGCCTTAATTTTTTGGACAAAACTTATTCACCCCCTCCCTCTCAGTTATGCGTGCTACATTTATTCTATCAATATTAATGCACAATTGAAATAAAACTCATCTAGGCTATATTAACTTTGGTTGATCATAGCATACTCACCCAACATCATATACATTCCAAGTTTGGGGAGTCCACAAAATCTTTTAAAGCCTTGATGACTGAAGAAAATGTAGAATTTTTTTGGATGAAGAAACACTGAGAGGGGGGTGAATCAGTGTTCTATAAAATTTCACTTATTAAACTGATTCTCAAACCACATAAAGTGTATAATAGAAATAAAGTGTAAGAACATAAAGTAAACAAGGATCACACCATAACACATAATTTTTTATCATTGAAGATGACAACCACAAGGCAATACTCTGTAGAAAATATTGTCTTATAATATGAGGAATGCACTTGCATTTAGGCTAGAGCTCACTTCTCAATTAAAAATCAGGATACAACTCTTTAAAAGAAGGCTCACTACCTTAATGTATCAAAACAATGATCTTAAATATTTTGAAATTTTGTATTAGCATCAACTATGTCTGATTATAGTTCCATAGAAGTGCAAAAATTGATACACTCTAATCATTGACTGCCCTATTTTCCTGTTCTTCACAAATCAGATTATAATATTGCCCTATCCTGCATCCAATCTACATGTATTCCACTTGTGCAATTCTCACATACACATTATTTAATCCAACTCTTATTCCAAAATCCTAATCCATCGATTATATAGGTTTGCAACTATAGATTTGATCTCCCATGTTGGTTACCAAATACTTCCTAGCAAAATGTAATATGTTTTGACCAAGTTGGCCTAAACCTCAATTTGAATTGATTTACCTCCAAAATTATTTCAATCATGCAACTAACTATGTCGGCTTTACCAATTTGTCATAAAATCTAACACCAAAATCAAATTACCACATACTCGTAAAGATCTTCCTTCATGTCCTCCCGTCAGACTGTGTAACACAAAATATCACTACTCATATCACTATAACTCTTACCCAACATGTCATTGTACCTTAAATACTAGAATTATCATTATTAAACCAATACAATGCTTCCCTTAGATGTGCACAAAAAATATTTAATGCAGAAAGGAACACTAGACCTTTTACTGTAAACTGCTTGTACAATGTTCGTCATTATTGTACTTAGCCAAATTTGTTCCTGACTTCTGGCCTGATCTCCTAATGAGTTGCACACATAGAGTTAGAGTATAAAAATCATATTTTTCCATCAATGAAAAAAATCATCATAGTTTTAGTGCCTCTTTCCATATTGCCAGCAGTATTCCTCTTTGGCATTGATGGCAACACTTAGTGAAAACTTAACTAAGTGTCATAAACTGCACAACATCAAAATATTTTAGCATAACTCCCCCTGAGCTATTATTTTATCATCATCTTATATACATTTTTCAACTTCCTAAACTCCCCCTTTGACATCAATGGAAAAGGGTGCCAAAATTGTCCTATACTGTCCTATACTCACCCTTAGACTAGGCACACCAAAACTTATATACATATATACATACAGAAAGGGTCTAACTTACATCAGGTTGAATATATTTGCACATATTGTCTTTAGGAGCTATAGATCATTGTCCAAAACTTTCTTGAGGCTACTCAATAGTGATATGTGTCCATTGAATAAACATGTCTTTTCTTCTACCAATGATAAGTTGACTGGGGCTGAAGAGACCATGGTTTCTTATGCCTCTTTGACTACACTGAATAAGGTTTCAAATTTAGAAGCAATTAGACTCCTAGGTTCACCAACTCTGGAAATTACTCTTGTTGTTTCCTTCTCCAGTCCTTTAATCTTATCAAGCACTCAAACTACTTGGCCTTTTGGGTCTGATGTGAAAGCTCTTAAGGGATCAAATGTTTGATAAATCTGCACCAATTTTTGCTCACACTCCTTCATTTTCTTTACTATGTCTTCAGAAAACTTGGAGTTGGATAAGTATGAATTATATATACTCCCACCTTCAGTCAGAGAATCTTGAATGCTCTTAATATGAGTATCTAGCACTACCCTATCATATGCTATCATCCCCTTCAATTTATTAAATCTTTTATCATCAAACTCCTTTCTCAATTTTACCTCAACAAACCTTTCAAGGGACTCAAATTGAGTACCTACCACAACCATTAATCTCTTGAGATTGTCAGAAGGAGTGTCAGCTTCATCCTTCACATAGTATGATATCATCTTCTTAATAATTATGGATGCCTACTCCAAAAAAGTGTTATCTTCTATGTGTGTCTTGAGTGTTTCCTCTCGAGCTTGTGCTTTTACATATTGTGAAAATTTTAGCTTTTGTAGGGGTGAGACTATTGAAAAATCAACTAGCCCTTGTATCAGTTGAGGAACAAAATCCAAACTATCCTTTTCCATGAACTCTTTCATTGTCATGGCAGTGTCTCTTGCCTTGCCTTTGTTTCTCAACTTTTTCTCTACCTCATCTTTGATATCTTTTACCTCCTTGGTATCTTCTACAATCATATGTACCATCTCTCTCTCTCTCTCTCTCTCTCTCTCTCTCTCTCTCTCTCTCTCCCCCCCTNCCCTCTCTCTCTCTCTCTCTCTCTCTCTCTCTCTCTCTCTCTCTCTCTCCACCACTGAAACTTGTTATATCCTTACCTTAGGTATTTCCATAGCAGTCACATCAATTGGTTCCAGTTCCAGAATACTAGCCATATTAACTATAAAATCAACATCAAATAAACCAAGTGGGGACTAGAAGTACTTGCATCTTGTGTCTTAGGTATAACATCATATTTTTTATTCACAAGGTAATCTTGCATTATCTTCTCTCTCATCATACATATCTTTTAACTTGACCACCGTGAATTTTTTAATCCTCCATTTTCTTTTAAATTTATTCTCTGTAGCCTTAATTACCCTTTTCATTTTGTTGTGTACTATGACTAGACATATATCCATCAACACCTTTTCCCCAAGCCTCTTATCTCTAATTATTTCATATTCTTTTCTTGGATCAAGAACATCATGTAAACTTTGAGGAATTTCTAATGCTATCTCTATGAGGACTTTCTTGAATCTATATGTACATACCTAATTACGAAATCTTCAATTTATTTCTTCTTTTCATAATCAAACTTATCAAATAATTTTTCCACAAGCCTTAGATTTCTATGAGATGTAACACTCTTAACTACATCATTTACTAGCATACCAAGTTCATTAGATTCAAATTTGGTAGCCATACTTGTTCTTCTCCTCCATCAGACCATTTGGGTTTTGAGTTGGTGAAGAAGTTATCTTCCTTTTCTTCTTTAAATTCTTCACCTCAACATCAGAATTTGTCTCTTCATCATCTTCAATGATGAATTATTCTTCTTATATATTCCTCTCTTCTGATTTCTTCTTCTCCTCAATCTTCTTCTTCTTTGGCTGCTTCTTATTTTACTCTATTTTATTTGCTTCTTCTGGTTTCTTTTCTCTTTTTGGCTTCTTCCTCTTTGTCTCTCTAGTAGGTGGAGATACTTATATTTTCTTCAATGCATCACTTCTAGTCCGCCTTTCCAAAGCAAGTGTGGGTATAGAGATAGATTCTCCAACCTCAATAGGCACCTCATCACTTCCAGCTTGCATAGTCCTTTTGATATGAAAATCTAAAAAATCCTTGACATTAGCTACTTTTCTTCTCACATTTCTCTCAATTGCAGGTTTCTTTAGCTCATTATGTACTTAAATAAATATTTCTCGTTATAAGTGTCAAATCTTTCTTTAGTTGGATCAAGTGGTTGTCTCAGTAGATCTTTTTCATACAGATCTAATATATGTTCATCTACTTCATAACCCATAGGAATTTCCCATGAGGTTTTGGGTTCTACTTTCTCCATCATACATGTGTTTGTGTCAACCATAAAGAAGATGGTTTTCTCATATCTTTCTACTATGGACTTAGGGCTTATTTCCCTTGCATGCATTGAATTCTGAAATGCCTTGAAGTAACCCCATATGGTTGTTGTTATAATCTCTTTTGCATACCATATATTAATTGCCTGATTAGTACAACTACAAGTTTACCACCAGACTAATTTAATGGACCTACTCCTGAAAACTCTTGCATAAAGTAGAAAAATATACAGAATGTGAGAGTTCCAAACATAAACATGTTCTTTTTTTTTCATTCTTGATCATTTTCATGTTCTCAATCAGTTGTCCTCTCATTAACTCACAAAGACCATAATCCTTATTCTCTTCAAGTATCTGATATGTTGTGTATATAGTTGCACTAGGCACATGATTATCCCTACTGGAAAGGTAGCTATTATATCCCACAACCATAGATGAAAATTTAACATCATCCTCTATAATATAGTTTATTGTCATACCTTTGTTATCATCAACCGCTCTAGTAGCATCATGTACCGTATCATTCTTTACAATTTTTAGCACTGGTACCTACCAGATTCCCATAAACCAGTAACTGCCTGAATCAACTGCTTTGTGATCTTCATTGGTTGATTAAGCTACATAAACTCTCCATGAATCCTTCTAAGGATATACCATATCCATTCCTCCTCTTTAATGTACACAAATTTTGCAAACTGGGAAGATTTCTTCTCTTCTAGGGCCTTGAATTCTAGTTTCAATTGACGATCATCTCCCCAGAGTTCCATGTTGTACAATTCCTTCAACTTTTTTGTGCCAAGATCCTCCAAGGTTGCATGGATTTAAGCCAAAACATCCTCAACATGCAAAACTCTGTATAACACATAAGAGAGCTCACACTTTTGATCCACTTTGACAGATTTTTATGGATGCTTCTTAAATTTGGGTTGTGGCCTCTTAGTGACGTCAATAATGATTGGAGTACTCATCTTCACAACTTGAATTCACAGAGCTTTCCACAGAAAAGTACCTTTTCACCGAATGAAGGTTTTTGCACACAAACCGCCTTGTAAAATCACTTCCTTCACCTTGATTTTGATTAAATTCACCTTCAAAGCTCTTCTTTGCTTTTTCTCTTAATCACAATGTGAAAAATGACACTCAAAAACTACTTTTTGTATGCCTTTTACCTAATTCTTAGGTATAATGAGTACTTTGTGCCCTACTGATTTTAAATGAAAATGAATAACATAGGACCCATATTTGAATTTAAGTGTCATATGAAGTCATATTATGTTTGTTTAAATTAAAATATATTAAGGTGCGTGTTAAATAATCATGAAATTGTACACACCTATAGAGTGCTTACAATTTACAACGGTGCACCAAATAAAATATTATTATAATATTGAGTGTAAATTAAGTTAAAATTTGAAATAAAATAAATTTTACATATTAGAATGATTCTTCAAATAAAACATTTAAAATTAAAAAATAAATTATATTAAATTGTTAAAGCTAAATTTTTTAATTCTATATTAAAAATTACAAATATAACCAAACCTAAAAAAGTTAAAAAGTAAAATGAAAACTTAGTTAAAGATTTTTTTTAAATAAAATTAAAATTGGATTTTGATCACGTAAATAAAATTATCATCTTTTGATATTTTGTAATTTTAATGTAAAGATACTATAAAATAAATTTTAAATATTAGAATGATTCTTCAAATAAAACATTTAAATTTGAAAAATAAATTATATTAAATTGTTAAAGCTAAAATTTTAATTTTTATATTAAAAATTATAAATATATCTAAACCTATAAAGTAAAAAGTAAAATGAAACATATTAGAAAGATTAAAAATATGGATTTTAATCATGTAATTTTTTTTAATGATCTTTGGATGTTTTGTATTTTTAATGTTAACATATTATTAGTACTTGTTCTTATAATACTATTGTAATGAATTTTCCTTAACTAGTCATTAAAAATTAATTATTTGCATCAATCACAATTTATAGATGTGTTATTTTATTAAAAAATTAATATTTTCTATAATCTAAATGTAGTTTTTTTAACTTTACAAATTATCAAAAAAATTTATTGATTATATGATGGCTAAATCAATTTGGGTCTTATATATTAAATTTGTTAGAAAATATTATTTAATAATCTTATTTATATAATAAATTTGTTAATAATAAATTTAAATTGATCTATTTATTAATTAATAGAATATATTTATTATATATAAATAAATCAAATATATATTTATATTTGCAATTTCTATTTCTAAACTATTTAACTTAAAATTTATGATTTCTTTTTATAAAATTTTACTAAACAATTTAATTAATTGAAACAATATTTCTTATTATTTATATTTATTACTTCTATTACAATATTATCGGCAAGTATCTAAACTATTTTACATAAATAAAAGTTTATATTTTCATTTGATTTTAATATATAATTATGTGAGAAAAAAATAGAAATGTTAAATTTTCTTTAAATTTGATTTTAATATATTGTAATGTGAAAAATCTTTTTTTTTATGTTTTATATTTTTAATGTAAAAATATTATTAAATTTGTTTAAAATATTTAATTGATATTTTAAAATTTAAAAAAATAAATTATTATAATTTTGTAAAACTATATATTAATATGTTATTCAAATCAAGATAAAATTTTAAATTTTAGATAAGATATAAAATTAAATATTTTTCATCATCAAACTAAAGTATTTGTCATAATTGTTAAATTATTAATAGGAAGTTAAATATCAAGAAAAAAATGGTTCTGCCTGCGAAAGCTCTGCTTATGAATTCGCTCACTAAATAAAAATAATAATATGAATTTTTCTGAAGGACTAAATACTATCTGAGGTCTGAATCAGGGTTTTCTAGAACAAATAACCAGACTGAAGCACTCAATTCTCAACCTAACCTTACTCTCAAGGAAATTATTAAACCCCCAACCGAAAAAAAAATACTTTAGGAAATGGTGAGCTTCTAGGAAAGATGGGATTCCTGCTTTCAGATGACCTAGGGTTTCAAGGATCCCTCCACTCAGGAATACTATCCACCAAACAAATAAATAGCATACAAACTCTACATCTCCTAGTAGAGACAGTGTGCCGAGTTGGGGGCAGAAAAACCCTAGATCAGAGACTGATATTCAACTAGGGAAGGACAATGAAGGATGGCAGTTGGTAAGAAGCCATAAGGAAAAAGGAATCTAGGTAAATAAAGGACTGATCTCATTGGATTATGGGTGATCCCCATATCAAGCAAGATGCCTAATTTTTCTTCGGGAGTCAACAACACCCAGCTGGGAAAAATTCCTCTAGAAAATGCTATGACTTCAGAAAATAATGTCTCTCGACCATCCAAAGTTTCCCGACCCAAGAAAAAATTATTTCCTGAACATATACAAGGGGGTATTAGCCCCAGACAGGAGGTTTATAAAACTCCAAAAAAATCCGCACAAATTCATAAAAACCATATTGTGTCTTCGGGCCCATCTGACAGTATTAAACATGGAGGAATTCCTCAATTTGACAAGGTTGAAGCATATACTCTAATTATTAGCAATAGCTACACTGAAGAATTATGGGATTACTGTAAAAATCATGGGTTGTTTGTGAAATGGTGCGGATTAGGATCCTTTGTAAATTGTATTGCTCGGTGGCTTGAGGAATCATTCAGGGACTAGGTAAGTATCACTACCCTTGATGAAGACTTTATGTTTATTGACTATAAGAAAATCTCATTAAAAAAATAATTCTTATATGGGGTGTCATTATTTTTTAGAGAATATAATCTTAAATTCATACAATGGAAACAAAACTTTGAATCAAAGTATTTTCCTAATATCAGAGCACCTAGATGGATTAGTATACCCAACCTACCTATAGAATTATTACATAGTCATATCTTGAGGAGAATAAGAGATCTTCTAGGAGGGTTTGAAGGTCTTGACGAGAATTATGTATCCTCTTCTAATTTTAAAATCTTAATTAGTTAACTTAAAGCTAAGCTCACAGGTGTTAAAACCAATTAAAATCATAACTAACCTTAATCAATATATATTCTAAAACCTAAAATATATAAAGGAGAGATTCATAATAGAATTATTCTAAACATGCCAGATATTCAAAATCAATAGATTCTCATGAACCCATATCTGAGATTAGGGATAGAATCAACCAAGAGAGCTCATTTATCAATATTCAAAAGAAGGCCCTATTAGACAGCTAGATTTATCTTAATAAGGAGCATGGAGGATTTATCATCATTCAAATAGAGAGACCAATAACTATTCCATCCCAAGCCCATACACCCCCACCTTTTCAGAATGTCATTATATCTACAAGAGATGTTCCTAAGCCGACAATAGCTATTGAGAGTAACCATTGCTCAGAAGAATTTGATAAGTTGGAAGAAGGAGAAATAATGGAAGATAGAGATCGAATGCCTCCCTCCATGGAGATGATGGTAGAAATTGATAGTGCAAAGACAGTAGAGGCAAGTACAACTATCAATAAGGAGATGCTTGATAATGAAATAGAAAAGAGCGAGTAGGATGTTGAGATAAATGGAAATACCCTTATGGATAATAAATTGAATGAAGAGGAAGGCTCCATGTTAGTGAACCAAGCTGGTAAGGAGATTATTTCAGAAGGAGAAGTAGAAGTGGTATCAAATATATAGAGTGAGAAAGGTATGGAGACCAAACAAGAGCCCTCCAAGGAGGGAGATGAAAATAGGGATAATATATTGATGACAGGTCTTTACGAAGAAAGAACCAATGGACAAAACAATCAGGAAAATATAACAGAGAAAGAAGGGATTGAGGACATCAATAAGGTGGATAAATAATTCAACACAATAATGAACTATCTATGTGATGAGGTGGTTAATGACCTTATGGAGAAATTTTTGGAGGAAATAGTAGATGAGGAAGAAATAGCCTTGCAGAAACAATGTTAATAGAAATAATTATGGAGATTAATGAGGATCCACATAGATCAGATGTGGAAAAGATGATGACAGAACTAAATGATAAGGATAATACAGAACAAGCAGAGTCCTTAGGTATTTCTCATAATGAAATAAGTAAGGATACCCTAGATTGTGGAAAGAAAATGAAGAAAAGAGGAAGAAAACACCTTTCTAATCTAAGAATAAAATATGGGTCTGTAGAGGGTCAGATCAAATTAACCTTCATATTTCATGCAGGGAAGAGGAAGGAAAATCCCATAGAGCCATGAAGCTCTTAAATTGGAATGTTAGGGGGCATGAATGCCCCTAACAAACAGCGTATTATAAAATTTAGTATCACTAATTCAAACCTAGATATAATGATGATTCAGGAAACTAAATTAATAAAATAACATATTAACTCTTTTAATAAAAGACTAGGCTTTAAAGAAATTATTGGCTCCCCTGCTAAGGGAGACTCTGAGGGACTTGCAGTAATCTAGGACCCAAGATTTTTTATGTTTACTATGGATAGGTGTCAGATCAATTGGATGAGTGGACGGGTGAAGAGTATAAATAATAATCTAAATTTCCTCCTAATTAATGTTTATGGCCCAACCCAGAATCAGGAAAAGAACCAAGTGTGGAGAAAGATTGAACAATACTTACAGAATATCCCTAATCAAAATTGTATTATTGGGGGATATTTTAATTCTATAACTAATCATACAGAGAAATGGGGAGGATGTCAAAAGATGTCACAATCAATCAAAGATTTCAACAAATGGACCTATATAAATAACCTTATGGAAGTCAAAATAGTTGAAAATACATTCATGTGGAATAATAGAAGGAAAAGATTCAGTACAACATAAATGAGAAATTAGACAGGTTCTTTCTTTAAGGTAGTTTAGTGAATTTTCCTCCTACCACAGAAGCTGAAGTTAAACCACTCTCTAGATCAGACCATTACCCGGTTCAACTTGCAATTGTAGAAGGCATAAGTCCTAATAGATGTTCATTTAAGTTTGAACAAATGTGGCTGAAAGATGAGAAAATTCTAGAACTTATTTAATAATGGTGGAAGGAAGTAGATGTTTTAGGTTCTAAGTTATACAAGATAGTTAATAAATTAAAGATCATAAAAAACAAGTTGCATATTTGGAATAGAGATCATTTTGGTAACATATTTGAGTCTAAAACTAAAATAGAAGAAGAATTAGTAGAGGTTAATGTTGTACAGTAATTGAAAAATGAATGGATGAAACACTCTACCTCAAAGAAAAGGAGTTGCTAACAGAATATGAAGATATCTTAGCGAAGGAAGAAATCTATTGGTGCCAAAAGTTTAGGGATACATGGCTAGATGCAGGGGATAAGAATACTAAGTTCTTCCATAATAGAACTAAAAAAAGAAGATCAGTTAACAAAATAACTAAAATTAGAACTGATAATGGTACCACCACAGAGGAACCTAAATAGATTGTAGATGAAGCAGTGCGTTATTTTGAAAACATACTTAACAATTTGTAAGGATCCAATCTAAGAAGCCAGGAAAACATATTGGTAAACATCCTGAAGCTGATTACGAAGGAGAAGAATAGAGGTTTAATGGTTAAATTCTCTAAAGATGAAATAGAAATAATCTTAATGTAAACGAACCCTGACAAGGCTCTAGGATAGGATGGGTTCCCTACTTGTTTCTTTTAAAAATGTTGGCACTTCATAGGAGATGAGGTTATTGATGCCCTAGAGGGTATTTGAAATTTAGGATATATTAGCTCAAAGAAATCAATAATACTTTTCTAGCCTTGATCCCTAAAAAGGATGGAGTAGAAATTTTTAATGACTTAAGACTAGTTTCTCTCTGTAATACTACATATAAGTTTCTCACTAAAATCCTGGCGAACAGACTGCAAAAACTTCTCCCATTCCTAATAAGTGAGGAACAAGATAGTTTTGTTCTAGGTAGATCAATATATGATGGAGTAATTATAGCCTAGGAGGATATTCACTCTGTCCAAAAGAATGGAGAACCAAGTGTGCTCATTAAACTTCATATTAAGAAGGCCTATGAAAAGGTTGAATGGCATTTTCTCTACAAATTCTTAGAGGCCTTTGGATTTTCCAAACCATGGATAAACCTTATCTTTGAATGCATCTCCACTCCTAAAATATCAATTTTGGTAAATGGGACCCCTGAAGGTTTCTTGAATATCTCTAGGTGACTAATACAAGGAGACCCCATCTCTCCCTCCTTGTTCATTATCATGGTAGAGTCTCTAGGTAGAACAATAAACAAAAGAAAGAGAAAAAAATAGAATAAAAGGAATTAAAATCACAAGTGAGTTAGACCCAACCACTCACCAATAATTTATAAATGACAATATGTTGTATGGCCAGGGAGCCAAGCAAGAGGCATCATCTTATAAATAAATAATGGATCTTACTCTAAAGCATTGGGACAAGAAATTAACCAAGAAAAAATAGAATTTTTCTTCTTCAATACGGATCCAATCATGGAAAAGGAGATATGTAAGATTCTAAATTTTAAAAAATAAAGGAAAATTTTCATGTAAATATCTAGGGCTCCCCTTGGACTTGGGATGTAGATCTACTAAATTATGGGATCAAATGATGCTCGAATAAAAAATAGAACTGAATCATGGAAAGGAAAGTGGCTCTCCTCGGCAGGAAGAGAAACAATGCTAAAAAATTTACTATCTGCAATGCCAATCTACCAAATATCATGCATTAACCTTCTTGCAGCCAAGAAGGATGAATTAAATAAAAATCTTAGAAATTTCTTTTGGCAAGGAAATGGGGAAAAGAGGAAAATATCATTACTAGAATGGGATAAGGTATACAAACCTAAGGAGGAAGGAGGAGTGGGCATACAAAATATCAAGATGCAGAGAAACACCCTTGGTGCCAAACTTATCTGGACAATGTACAAAAATCCACATCTAAAATGGGCCAAAATTCTATACCATAAATACCTAATCATCAAGGATTCATCGAGTATCTTTAGAGAGAAATACCCTCCTGGAGGATCACGTATATGGAATTTTATGTTAGAATGCAGGAACACCATCACAAAAAAACTTACATGGAATCTTGGAATGGGAGAACATGCCCTCTTCTGGTCAGACTCTTGGGGAGGCTACATAACTATTGAGAAAATATCTAAGTTTGATAACTCAAAAAGCCTTATGGAATCCAGCTGGGGTAGATATGTGAAAGATTATATTGAACTAGTGGATGGAGACATAACTAAATGTTGGAAATGGAAGCCCCTGGATGACACTAAAATTCCTATCAAACAAAAGGAGGAACTAGAGAAAATCTTGAAAAGAAGAAGCATAACTTTCCACCTAGGGCTAGACAGACTAGTATGGGATGGATCAAAGTCAGGAGAATACACTGCTAAGGAAGGATGTGATTACCTTGTTAGCAAAAAAAAGACCAGGACAAATTTATTTCTCTAGACTTATGCTAGGATAAGTATTGCCCACCAAAGGCCAGAATGTTCTCATGGTTGGCCCTATAGGGAAACATTTTGATAGCAGATAGATTCAGGAAAATGGGATATGAGGGCCCTATTAGATGCCCTTTATGTGAAGAATAAGAAGAGGATATAGATCATATACTACTAAACTAAAAATTCTCAAACCAATTTTGGATTTGGTTGTGTAAGAAGCTAGGATGGAGCTCTTCCCTACCATAGTCCATGCTAAGCATGTTCCAATCCTGTTCGGTCATCAAAAAACAATGCTTATATGGAGGACTATGGAAATTTTCTCCCTCTATTCTCATATGAGAATTATGGAAAGAACGTAACAGATACCTTTTCAAGGAAAATAAGATGGCCTAGAAGTAACTCATTAAAAAAATTGAAGTAGCCATTATTAAGACCTTAAACAGTAAATTTATGAATCAACAGAAAAAGAAGTCTGAGATTACTTATTGGGATGAGAAAATGAGAGGTAGATGGATCGGACTTAAGATTCATCCTTATGTGGGATAGGGAGAAATAAAAAGTGTACAAAAAAGAGCAGAGTGTGTATAGAAGCCCCTTAAGAAGGGTTGGTATAAACTAAATTTTGATGGAGCTTCTAGGGGCAATCCACGCAAAACTGAAATTGAATGTTGCCTGCTCAATGCAGATGGGGTAATGATTTCTAAGCTAGAAAAACAAATAGGAATAGAAAAAAATAACAAGGAAGACTTGATGCACCTTTTGGAAGGGCTACAGATATATAAAGACATGAGGATTGAGAAACTAGCAGTTGAAGCAGACTCAGGTATTATAATCAATGCACTAAGAAAGAGTTCCATGCAAAATTGGAAATTAAATGCTACTCTATCTAGAACTTTACACCTAGTTAAATCCTTTAAAAAATTAACCTTCTAATAATCCCTAAAATATCATAATTTGTCATTAGTATACAAGGAAACATTTTTTGGACTGTCGGTTACATGATCACCGAGTGACATCATTCAGTCAAGCACAGAGGTCACCGAAACAGTCAAGCGCAAAGGTCACCAAAAATATCTTAGCACAGTGATCAAAAAAATCAATGAACATCGATAGCACTATCACCAACAGACAGTTCAAAGAGTAAACCGAGAGCACAGTTCAAAGAGTAAACCAAGAGCATAGTCTACAGAGTAACCCGAGAAACCATTCTACCGAGAGACAATTTTATTCCCGAGAAAAGTGGATCTGAGATATACATCAGCTAAAGAACTTTAGTATTAAAAATAGATTTATTCTTAGCTATAAAACCATTTCTTGAGGATCAAGTAAAGCATAAGTAATAGTTTTAATAAGTTTAACTGATTTTAAACATGCAAACTAGGAGATCAAGGTCAAGTTGTAAACCTTTGATCATAGAGTTTTTCTTGTAAAGTGTGAAAACTAATTAGGTCAAAAAATTTGTATATATAGATGTATAATCATTCAAGAACATGATGATTGTAGCCACAGAAGACATCTATTTATTAGACAAAGAGTTTCATGCAGAAGGACACAAAAGGAAGAATTCAGTTATAAAGAACTAGATTCAAGGGTACGGAGAAAAATAGAGGTATTATTCATCACAGTAAGGTGATATTGTTTTTGTGAACTTAAAGGATCTGTATTCATCAATTCAAGATTTCCATTTATCAGGTCATAAGTATTTTTGTCTACTCTCTAACAATTGTGGAAAATAGAAGAAATCCTTCAAGAAGGTGGACATAACAGTCTTATTGTAAATCTCTTAACCGAGTGCACACATACATTGTGTTGCTAAAATATCTTAACCGAGTAGACTAAACAAATCTAACATGTTACTCCTAACACGGTAAGACCATCAGAAGTGATCACAACTTGTAGCCTTAATTGACACCTTCCATTCTGCAGATAGTGAACCTTTGTGGGTTTCATCCCCACCATGGTTTTTATCTTCTAATAGGGTTTTTTTGTGTTACCAATTCTTGTGTCATGTGTACCTAAGTTTCATGAATGTTTCTATGATTGTTTATATGCACTTAAATTTATGTTATGATATTACATGCATAAGGTAGAAAAACAATATGGTCGATAATGCAAGAAAATATTACTAAGGATAATTGATAAAAGTTTTAAGGGTACCGATTCACCCCTCCCCTCTCAGAGCTAGATCTCTTATTTGGAAAATTTTAATCACTTGAGAGAAAATATAATACAATGGAAAGGTACAAGCTTGATAAGAATATTGAGAATCAGAAGTTGGAGATACAAATTTTCTTTGAGCAATACAGAGAAGCAAGAAACAAGATGAAAGAATTATTGGCTGAGAGAAAAGTCATGGAATCTCACTACAATGAAATAGACTATCATGAAGAAGAGATACCTGATTTATTTGATTCATCAGGATCTGCATCTGGTAATACATCAGACACATCTGAAGGAAGCATTACAAGTCTAAATAAAATCAATCAACATCTAACTGAATAGGTAAAGGTACTGCAGATCGGTCAAGAGACACAGATGATAAGAATGATCAATGTTATGAATAATGCTAGACAAGCTGAATAAGAAAGAACATTAGCTATTGATGACAGGAGAAAGATCATTGAAAAGCTACAAGAGAAAGAAACTGAGATACAGAGACTTACTAAACATCACATTGAAATCACCAATCAAATAATTCATATGAGTCATGAGGCCAACTGAGTGAACATAGAACTTAATGGGAAATGGGAAGCTATTCGTGAACTAAGAGAAGAAAATGAGAAACTAAAGCATGAAGCAAGGATTCAGAAACAACATAATGATATGATCAAGAAAGCTGAATAAAGTAAAAAAAGAATGGATTAATTTATAAATGGACAAAGAAGAATCAACAACAATATCGGTTTAGGGTATACCGAGCATGGAGAATCATCAAACCAAGCTGATCAAAGAGATGTCTACACAAATCTAAGAGAAAAGAATTAGTCATGCAATCACTGTGGAAAACTAGGCCACACATCAAATGTTTGCACGAGTAAAACAAAAGGTATTCCTAAATCTACTTCTACATTCATAGGTAATTTTTATAACTGTAACAAGCATGGACACAAACCACATGAATGTAAATCTAAGGTGAACCAACCAAAGAAGGAATCCTACATGGAAAGATATTGTCCTACTTGCAACATACATGGCCACACATCTCATGAATGTAGGAAAAAGAAAAAGCAAGTATGGAAACCCAAAGAGCAAGAAAATGCTTATAAACTGAGAAGAGTCGGTAACTCATATGTTTGGAATTACAACACATGGGTAAATTGCATAGCATGTGGTAGCTATGGACATACAGCTGCTAACTATATGAGAAAATGGATACAAAGATCAAGGAACTAGACTAACTCTGGAATGCCATGCTTACACTGTCATAAGGTTGGTCACCTAAGAAAGGACTGCAGAGACCGAGTGATAGAGTAAATCACTTTTGAAAATGGAAACACTATTGAAGATATTAGGAGAATGAGAAATCAAATGTGGAGGAAATATTCAATCAATGATAATGCTTGACCAGGCACTACAGTTGGTGACACCTCATCCAATGGATTAGGTAATTCCACCACCCCCACCTAAGCAATACATGTAAGTATGGAACTGCAATGTACAAAGCTATATTTTATATCAGTTCCAATATTCATTGATAATATGAAAAATTAGCATGAATGGAGATGCACTATGGTATTACTTGTTATGATTTTGTGAATCTAGTCTCGTCGGTCAATACATACTGCGCATCATCAGTGTACATATGAAAAACAACCAAGTTTTTAATATAAATCGAGCATCATCGGTAAACATGTGAAATACAATCAAGTCTTCGCTAAATACTGAGCACCATCAGTGAACATGTGAGAAGTACAAATAAGTTTTCATTTACCCTGAGCGTTGTATACTCACCGAGGATGAAGACTTTGGTATGATACCTGAGAATGTTTGTTTCATCGACCGAGTGGTAGCTAAAGCATTCAATGCACCACTTAGGTTATTTTCTATAAATAGGGAAACCTCATTCATTTACCAAGCGATAAAGTGAAAACAATAGAGCGAAGAAGAGTGACTAAGAGTGACAAGATTGCAGAATGATTCACAGCAGATTCAAAGGCTACTCCAACAAATTTCAACCATCCACAACAAAGATCAAGTGAGTATCTGGACTGACTGAGCTCACAGTTTATTTACAAGAAGACCTAAATATTTTTACAAACAATGGAAACTACCTTGCGAGTCTCAAAGATCAAGAACACAAAGGACAAGAAGATCAACCTGATTAAGAACACAACCTGTGAGGAGCCTAATTATAAGTTTTTCTTGGAGGTTACTACTCAACCCGAAAACAAGGGAGCATTTTCAAGTATCCCTCCTAGGGTTTTTCTGGTTGAAGATATCCCCGCATACATCCACTGCAAGGTTGCAGAGATCGGAGATCTTGAGATTGAAGAAGCTTAAGAGAAGCTATGCAATGATGGAAACTTGAAAAATGAACACAAGCACATTATGGTGAAAGGGTTAACCAATTCCCTACTATTCTTGAGAGAGTTCAAGACCAAATGGATACGCATTGTACTTAGCCAGGTACATGATATAAAAATGAGTTAGATGAACCAAAACTGATCATAAAGTATGTGATTCACGTTGTAACTAGTTATCCAATAACTGACAAGGATAAAGCCCTAAAGCATCCTTCACACCCCGATATTGAAAAACTAACTAAGGAAGAATGGGACGCAAGAGGGTTGAAACTCAATACAATCACTGACCTTGAGATGAAATTCAGTGCATGTGTGATTGGGTACAAGATATTCCAAGCTAGCAGAATGAACAACATAGTATGTGGAGTAGTTGACACTGCTTATAAGATTGTGAAGAAGGGACTTCAACTGGACTTATCCGAGATACTACTGAAGAAACTAGAAGAAAACATGAGGACAATTAGATCATCTAGATGTAATACATGTAAGTTTGGCTCTCTCCTTATGTGCACATTCTTCTATTTTCATAATTTCTTCCCTTCTGTCGGTAATGTCACTTGGGACACAACCCAACAAATAACTACATAGATTAGTGAATTCTTTAAGTCACTAGGGGATAACTTCACATCTATAATGGATGCATAATTCACCACTTTCAAGGATAGAATGCAGAAGAGAATGAGAATCCATGCAGAACTGGTTGAACAATACAAAGATGACATATGTTTTATCGTGGACATCAACACCACTCTAATCAAACTAGTTGTACCGAGAACAACATGGTTAGCACCATTGGACTATGAGATCAACATTGATAAAGCTACAAAGGCTATTGAATCCTTACTGAATGAACCAATGGAAAAATCATTGAGAAAATTTGGCACATATGAGGAAGCCATGTCTAGAATCAAGACTAGCTTAGTAGTGAAGAAGATAGACCAAAAGAAGACAAAAATAATAAATACTCTTCAAAAGAAACTTTTGGTAAATGATGAAGAGTTGGAACAAGATGACACCAAGGGACAGTCACCCATCGGTGAAGCTAAAGAGATAAGTGATTCAGAGTATACTAAATCAGATGCACCACCTGTCAAGAAACCAAAGCTTACCAATGTGACAGTTGCATCAAGAACCAGGATTAAGACTACAAAAGAGGCAGACTCACCACTAGTAAAGAAAGGTACTATGAGGACTTATCAGAAGAGAAAGCCTCAAACTGGGCAATCAGCACCAAGTAAAAGAAGGAAATATATAAGAGGAAAAGAAGACAAGGATGATACTACCAGGGATAAAAGAGAACAAAGGATTGAAGCAGAAAAGGCCAAGATACCTAGGACAATTGATGAAGTTGTAGAGTCAATCATCAACATAGACAGCTTATCACATCACAAGATTAGACAATGGGTAACCTTGTCTCCTAGAGATCAAAATAAGATAGAAGAGGCCATAATTAAGGAAATGGTTGCATACAAGTATGTACCTATACAATTCAGCAAGAATATTCCACAAGAGCTCAATGACAAAATATCAGCAAGATGGACATATGCCTTGAACACAGAGAAACAAGTGAGGGAAAGATCCCTATTTACATTCAAGCCACCCGAGTCAATAGTTGAAGAAATTGATTCAACAATTAAGGAGCATGCAAAGAAATTTTATGCAAAGATGAGAGCATACAAAGTACTACATGGAAGATTAGAATACATTGAAAAAGAAAGCAATGAAATTTGGAATGAAATCTTCAGTCCACCCAAGTATATATTAGCTCTAATCGAGACACCTCACAATGAGGAGAAGGAGGCCACAATGAGCCCTGAGCACATTTTCATCAATGATATAGAGGATGTCAATCTAGTTGATTTGACAACAGAGGCAAGTAAGGCCATGGATGATGTACCTCATATATTACAATCATTAGGGGAAACACCAGAAATCACTATAAAATATATAACTCATATTGATTCTGATGATGATCCCAAGAATGATGAAGATGTTAATGTTTCCACTGAGAAAACAAAGGAAAAGGAGACAATGGATGTTGCACAGGAAAATGTACCAGTCACATACCTTTATTGATACAAGCTATCAATATAATCACAGAAGCAAAGGAGAAAACACCTAATCCTGATGTGAACATACCAGAGGACAAAGGTGATAAACATGAGAAGCAGAAAGATACAAATGAAGAGAAGAAAGAAACAAGTGGAGAGGAAGAACTGAATGATGCCATTGCCAAATACACCGAAGAGGCAAACAAGGCTGCAGATAAAGACAAGGTTGATGTAGAGATGTCTACAACCGACCAAAAAGTTCATACCAAGCAGCAGACCAAAGGCACAACTCCTCCCAGGAAATCACCAAACTAATAGAGACACAGAAGGATCTTGTTATAATCCTTCATTCCCCTGCTTCCAGCACCATACTAAAGAAGAAGAAGAAAAAGAAGAGTAAAGCACCGGCCACACTTGATGAAATCATAGATATACCCAACTATGATCCTAGAACACTAGATCCTGATTCACTAACCAAATATGGAGAACTATGCAAGAGGAAGGAAATACAGGACAAGCTCAAGAAGGAGCAAAAAAATTCACAAGTCCTAGATACTACAAAGGAAATACTATTGCAGATAATTTGTGACACTCAAATTGATCAAAATGCACCTATCCTTGATCAACTAGCAATTTTTACCGAGGCCATAACATCATAGAATGTAGAAGCCAACAAGGTAATTGAAGAATGTGCAGAAGGAAAGTTTCACTACAAGATCACAGAGAAGATTAGCCAAGAAGTGGTAGAAAACAAGGTAAACATTTGTGAGCAAGTAACTACATTGGAACCAATTATATTAGAATCAATTAACTTAGTTCAAAATTTGTGCACACTAGAGCATTTTACTACCGAGCATTGTGAAAAGATAGCTAAAATAGATGAAGATCTTAAAGATAGTGCACAAAGTCTCACAACCAAGGAAAATGCATTCCAATTGCATTTTGAGAAGATTTTAGAATCAAAATGGTTGAGACTTGAGATACAAAATACTGAAAGAAAAATCGGAGATGATGTAACCGATCTCCAAGATATTTTACTACCGAATCTCACATTGTTGTTGAAACACATGGCTTCGGTAAAGACATTAATTGCCACCCCAGAGATGTCAGTCACTGAGAGTATCTATGACATGCATGCTAGAATCACTTTGGAGTATATGAGCCTTGAGCACCTCAAAGAGAAATGGGAGAAGCAGATGGAAAATATACAAAAATCTCATGCCCGCATATTTGACAAGCTGTAAGTACTACACCTTTGTCATTATTTTCAAAAAAGGGGAAAAATATATCTATACATTAAAAAAGGGAAAATGTATATACCTTACAAAGGGGGAAAACATGTCAAAGGGGAAAACATACCAAAGAGGGAAATACAAAAAGGAGGAAACATGTACATACACTGTACTGAGGCATGCACATAGGGGGAGTCATTGACAAGGTAAACACTTGGTGTATATACTGAACATATCAGTTTGCACATATCAGTTTTTGATACTAATGCCAAAGGGGGAGATCGATAATCCTTAAAGGATCATAATTTTTCATTAGTATAAAATGAAATAGTTTTTGGATTGTTGGTTACACGATCACTAAGTACAACATTCAGTCAAGAGCAGAGGTCACCGAAACAGTCAAGCGCAAAGGTCACCAAAAATATCTTAGCATAGTGATCACCAAAATCAGTGAACACCAATAGCATTATCACTAACAGATAGTTGAAAGAGTAAACTAAAGCACTATTCATAGAGTAAACCGCGAGCACAGTCTACAGAGTAACCTGAGCAGTAGTCTACCGAGAGATAGTTTTATTCCCGAGAAAAGTGGATCTGAGATATACGTCAGCTAAAGCACTTTAGTCTTAAAAATAGATTTATGGTTAGCTATAAAACCATTTCTTGAGGATCAAGTAAAGCATAATTAGTAATTTTAATTAGTTTAATTGATTGTAAAAATGCAAACTAGGAGATCAAGGTCAAGTTGTAAACCTTAGATCATAGAGTTTTTCTTGTAAAGCGTGAAACCTAATTAGGTCAAAAACTTTGTATATATAGATGTATAATCATTCAAGAACATGATGATTGTAACCATAGAAGACATCTATTGATCAGACAGAGTTTCATGCAGAAGGACACAAAAGGAAGAATTCAATTATGAAGAACTAGATTCATGGCTACCGAGTAGAATAGAGGTATTATTCATCACAGTAAGGTGATATTTTTTTTGTGAACTTAAAGGATCTGTATTCAGCAGTTCAATATTGCAAGTTATCAGGTCATAAGTATTTTTGTCTACTCTCTAACAATTGTAGCAAATAGAAGAAATCCTTCAAGGTGGACTTAACAGTCTTATTGTAAATCTCTTAACGGAGTGTACACATACATTGTGTTGCTAAAATATCTTAACCGAGTAGACTTAAAATTCTAACATGTTACTCCTAACAGGGTAAGATCATCAGAAGTGATCACAACTTGTATCCTTAACTGGCACCTTCCATTCTACAGATAGTGAAGCTTTGTGGGTTTCATCCCCACCGTATTTTTTACCTTCTAACAGGGGTTTTCTGCATTACCAATTCTTGTGTCATGTGTACCTAAGTTTCATGAATGTTTCTATGATTATTTACATGCACTTACATTTATGTTATGATATTACATGCATAAGGTAGAAAAGCAATATGATCGGTAATGCAAGAAAATATTACTAAGGATAATTGATAAAAAAATTAAGGGTACTGATTCACCCCTCCCCTCTTAGTACACACCCTTTCATTATTAAAAAACCTTCAACCACATATATAGAGAAGGAAATGTCCAGGCTGTTGAATTGGAAAATAAAGGGGCAGATGGAGAGACTATTAGATGAAAAGAATGATTCAATTCACTACAGTAGAGAGAGGAGAGCTGCAAGGATATCTAGCACATTGAGAAATAGTGTCCTTACACTTTTAGATGGATGTCCCCAAACAAACAAGAACAAACACCAACCTAAGCTATTAACCATTATACATCCTGAAAAGTCCTGAAGGATCCAATAGATCATATCTATTTAGATAATTCTATATAATCAAATACTCATATATACATATATACATATATGCATACATATACATATATATATATATATATATTTGGGAAAGAGTAGAGGTATGTGTTGGGGGGTTGATTTGATGGATGTTAATTGCATATTCTATCTTACGAAAATGTAAAGGGGGATGGAATTAGAGATGTGTGTATTAAAAAGATATAATGTATTAAGAATGATTGATTTACCTAGAATGTATTGAATCCCTTAACCTTAATTGAATTGTATTTATTAAGTATTGCAATTGTGATTAAGGAGAAGATAAGATGTTCCTTTTTTGTCCTCAAATGCACAAATGGGAGATCCAAGTTGATCAACCCAAGAGAAGGGTTAATGCACAAATGAATCAACTATTTGGAAAGGAGAATAATAAAGGAGATACCTTGAATTCTATTAATTATATGTATAGAAATGATATATGACAGTAATTGAAAAGATAGGAGAAGTGCACTAACCTTGAAATATTACAGATCAAAGAATGCTATTTTCTAAGGTCTGTAGACTGTTTCTGGAAAAACTAACAGTTGATACCAAACCGAAACGCAGAGATGAACAAAACCCAGAAATCATTTTCCATTCCGATGTCATCTTATGAAAAAGGTCGACCTTGACCCACAAATGTCAACCCTGACCCAATAATGTTGACCCTGACCTGCACAAATCCGAAAGTGACTTTGTTCGTGGATCCTGAAAGTTTGCCGAAAAGGGTATCCAGATCTGGGTTTGAATCCACTATTCTATACCTGTACCTCCAAGAAAAAGGAGATTTTTTGTTGTGGGGGAGGGGTTTTCCTTGGTCAAACCCCAGTTTCGGAATTAACCTCAAATATATGTAATTGAAATTGCAGAAATGGACAAAGTAAATACATAAATTCACCTTGCTTGAAAAAGTCCTTGTGGTGGATTTGAATCCTTGAATCCACAAGTATGCTTCAAATGTAGAATGTAGAAAGGTAGGATGTCTTCAATCTCTTGCTTGTAGATCTCCAACAC
>MU228365.1:1401710-1412128 GCA_018584345.1 Thuja plicata | reverse complement strand
TAATAAACCCTTCATAACCATTTGAAGGATCCAGGATTTCAAGCTCTCGTGCGCCATTACTCTGTCAGTTTGGTTCTAGCATTCAAGCCATCTTGCAATCACACACACACATTTCAATTATCAAATTTTTTACGCTTCTCAATTCATAGACGCTACCCCGCCAATACTGAGCATCAAGAACAGCGTTTCGAAAGGAGTAGAGAGAAACAATAGAAGCTTCAAGCATTGTGGGGTTTGCATTTACTTGTCTTCCTTTCTCTTGCTTGTACATTTTATTGCTCACATTTCTATTATTCGTTTAGTAGTCATTGTATACTTGATTTGCATTCATTTGTGAACCTTTTCTACTAACCCTCACCTTTGGAAAGCTGTGGGAACCGGAGAGAGAGGTGTACAAATACTTAAATAGATATGATGATGATGTAACAAACTCTCATGACTATGAATGGGATCAACTATCTGTCGCCTCTGAAGATATTGGAGTAGATACAATTTACATGTTTTGAGCTCCCTCAGCTCCTAGTAAACAATCTGACACTCCTCTCAATAATACTAATCCTCATGAAGCAGAAGAAGAGTTCCTTCCCCTGATCATCGATGAAGACACTGGTGAATACATAAGTCTAGAAGAGTTTCATAGGCTACAAGAAAGAAGCCTCCTTTTACAGAGAGATGATGATGAGATCTCTACTGATGAGTCGCTAGAGTTTGATCCGCATATGACTAACAACGACCCTTTTAATGATGATCTCACCCTTATTGATCTAAATATTAAAGGAATTAACTTAACAGATCGTGTCATGTCAGTTAATGGTCTTGATACTAACACGATGTTGTCCTTCCTAGAGACTGACTCCCTAACATTGGTACTTCTAGACCTAATTGATTGGACTAAGACAAATCCTACTCATATCCTCAACTTTTTTGATGACCACTCCCTAGCTTTTTATCTTAATAGGAGCGAGAACATGTCACAGGAGGATATCAAGTTTCTTAGTCAAAAACTGAAAAATAAAAAGAAAAAGCAAATTGATGGTGAAAACCACTCAGTGGCAGTATCAAATCCCAAAATAGTAAAGAAAAAAAGATGTATCCAATGGTGAAAACCTCTCTGAGGTGCCAAAGGATGAGACTCTTGATATCCTCCCCGAACACTTTTAGGAAAGATCTTTGGTACTGATTGAACCAACACAGCTAGTAAATTTGGGCACTATTGACAATCCTCAAATAGTACACCTTGCACAATCCTTATCAGAAGAGGAGAAGGTACAGTTCACAGAGTTCCTGAAAGAGAAGAAGATTAACTTTGCATGGTCTTATACTGATATGCTAGGGCTAGATCCCAATCTAATCATGCACCACTTATTTATAGCTCCCGGGATCAAGCCCGTAAAACAAAAACTTAGAAAGATGCATCCTCATGTTGCATTATTAGTAAAAGTAGAGCTGGAAAAGTTGTTAAAAGCAGGATTTATCAGAGTCATTGCATATGCAGGATGGATCTCCAATGTGGTCCCTGTACCTAAAATTGATAAATCTATCAGGATTTGTACTAACTTCAAAGACTTGAGAAAGGCATGTCCAAAAGATGACTTCCCTCTACCTAACATAGACATGATCATAGATCTTACAGCAGGCTACCAGATGTATTCATTAATGGATGGATTCTCGAGCTATAATCAAATCAAAATTGCCCCTGAAGATCAAGAGAAAACTGCATTCACATGCACATGGGGCACCTTTTGCTGGAATGTCATGCCTTTCAAGCTAAAGAATGCCGATGCAACATATCAAAGAGCCATGACAACAATATTCCATGACATGATGCACAAGAATATGGAGGAATACGTAGATGACACATTGGCTAAATCCAAAGAAAGAGGTACTCACATTTCTAACCAAAGAAAGATATTGGATCGAATGGAGCAGTTCCAACTCAGGCTCAAACCTAAGAAATGTGCCTTTGGGGTCCAATCAGGGAAACTCCTCTGATTCATTGTTTCAGCGAAAGGAATTGAGGTAGACCCTGCTAAAGTTAAATCTATACTAGAGATGGCTTCTCCACGTAATATAAGACAAATGAGGATGCTACAAGGAAGACTTCAGTCCATCAGGAGATTCATGTCCCAACTTGCAGATAGGGCCCAACCCTTTACTAAGTTACTACATAAAGGGGTTACCTTCAAATGGGATGAACACTGTGAAGCGAACTTCAAAGAATTGAAGGGATACCTGGCTGCTCCACCTATTCTTATGGTGCCTATTCATGGAAATCCCCTACTCCTATACATTTCAGCTACAGCTACATCCTAGGAGTATTGCTGGCACAAGAGGATGAAACCAAGAAAGAAAGAGCTATCTACTACATTAGTATAACATTGGTCGCCTATGAACTCAATTATAGCATTATTGAAAAAGCATGCTTAGCAGTCATCTTTGCCTCACAAAAATTAAGGCACTACATGCTCTCTCATACAGTAAAGCTCATTGCTAAGATTGATCCTCTAAAGTACCTTTTGAGAATAACAGCATTAACAGGACATTTGGCAAAATGGGTCTTGATTCTAAGTGAGTTTGACATCGAATATGTAGAATAGAGAGCTATCAAAGGACGGGTCCTTGCAGATCAATTGGTTGATTCACCACTTCAGGATGATGAACCTTTACTCATTGAATTCCCTGATGAAACAATCATGTATCTCACTGAATATCCATGGAAGATGTACTTTGACGGTTCATTCACTCAACAAGGATCTAGAGCAGGGATCCTATTCATAACTCCTCAAGGTTACAAGATTCCCAAATCTTACAAATTGATGTTTCCATCCACCAACAATATTTCAGAATATGAAGCATTGGTAAATGACCTTAAGCTAGCTATGGAGTGGAAGATCATAGAGTTACACATTTATGGTGACTCCCAACTAATTATCAATCAGGTCAATGGGGAATATCAAATGAAAGATGAGAAGTTGATGCCCTACAAGAAACTAGTTGATGACCTAAAGAAATACTTTGTCTTCATCACCTTCCAGAAGATACCAAGATCAGAGAACAAAGCTGCTGACACTATGGCTACCTTGGCATCCATGTTATAACTAGAAGAACATCAATTCTGCTATGACTTCTTGGTGGAAGAACTATCCTATCCTACCTTTGATACCCCTGAGTACCAGGTAATATGTGCTTTGAATACCCCAGATCAATCTCGGTATGCCAATATTATTGCTTACCTTTCCGACCAAACCATTCCTGCCAATCTATCCAGAAATGAGAAAAGATCCCTAATTAGGATAGTATCATGTTACATCCTCATAACTAACAACCTATATCGATGCGGTCTTGACAGTACACTTCTTCGGTGTTTAGAACTCAAAGAGTCCGATCTAGCATTAAAATAAGTCTACGAAGGTGTATGTGGATCACACTCAAATGACTTTTTATTAGTGAAGAAACTGCTCAGAGTAGGATATTATTGGCCTACCATGGAGAAAGATGCTATTCAGTTTTCAAAAGCATGTCTTAAATGCCAAACACATGGAAATCTTATCCATGCTCCTGCCAAAGAACGTATACCTTTTATAACACATTGGCCATTTCAGCAATGGGCCTTTGACTTGGTTGGAAAAATATATCCCAACTCCTCAAATGGACACAAGTTCATCATTACAGCTACCGAGTATTTCACAAAGTGGGTCAAAGCCATGCCGCTAATCAAAGCCACTGGAAAAAGGTGGCTATGTTCATTCTGAACTACATTATTTGTAGATATGGGATACCCTCTTCAATTGTAACAGACAATGGGGGCCAATTAAAAAATCAAGACATTGATGCCCTTTGTGAATAGTTCCATATCACTCAACATTGCTCCTCAATCTATTATCCTCAAGGTAATGGACAAGCTGAGGCATCCAACAAGAATATTCTCAAGATCCTACACCAAACTATAAGTAAATCTGGCAGATACTGGCATCTACAACTGAATCTGGCACTATGGGCCTACAGAATAAGCATCTGAACACCAACTAGAGCCACGCCATTTTCTCTAGTCTATGGTGTTGAAGCAATACCACCCATTGAGGTCAAAATCCCATCTTTGCGGATATCTTTGCAAGGACTGGTTACTGATGAGCAGTACCAAATTGATAGGGTAAATTCTCTGGAATTGCTAGATGAGCGCAGACAAAAGGCGTTCGATCACCTCAAAGTATATCCAGCACATATGTCCAAAGGCTACAACAAGAAGGTCAAACCACGCATATTTGAAGGAGATCTCATCCTCAAAGAGAATCCTAAGAACCAGCCTAACAGGTAGCAGAAAGGAAAATTTGAACCTAACTGGCTGGGACCATATGTTATCACTGCTAATTTTGGGACCAGAGCTTATCAATTAGCTACACCTGAGGGAGACATTCTTCCATATCCTATCAATACTCTACATTTGAAGTGGTTCTACGCTTGATGATTGGCTAGCACAGCCTGTACAACAAAAAGTTCTTGCAAAATACTAAAAACATTCAAAAAATTGATCCTGAAGAAATCCAAAAAATAGTGGAAAAAGTCCTACAAAAAGGGTATCTTTGGTGAAAACCTGGTAAACAGGTGGGTGCCTTGATGCTACAAAAACATTCAAAAAAGAAAAAATAGCAAAAAAATTGAAAAAGAGAAAAGTACCTTGATGAGCACCTAGTAAAATAGGCATCTTGGTAGCAAAAAGAAAGAAAAGATCTTGCCAAGTGGTGAAAACCTGGCAATCAGGCGTCACTTGTATTTTGTGCTCCATCTATCAATGCATTACTGATACTAGGCCTTCATAATTTTGTCTATGTTCATATACTGACTTCATTTTCCTAAATGGCTATCTTATCCTCGCTTGGGATTTGTCTACATTTACATCTTAGGAATAAGTCAATCTGCATTGGGGGCATCTTTGCTAGTATGGTAGGTTGTGGTTGCTAGGTCACTCTAGGACGGCTTGCCTCACAAACACAATATTTCTTGATACATGCAAAATAATGTCACTTTTCAAAACAAGGGTGTTTTTTTCAAATGTCACATATCCAGATGTGGCATTTGCATTAAATAGAGTTCCTACAAGGCTATATTGGATCGCAAACATGAACGGATTATTCTCTCAATGCACAGACATGGACCACCATATTGCATGTAATCCAATTTTCTGATTGATGAATCTTTATTGTGTTTGACAGATGAAGGAACAAGTACTACTTAAACACAGTTTGATAATGGTTTGATAATGATTCTTTCATGTCCTGATGATGTTTTCAACTAGGGGCATCAAAGTAATTATAAATTTTATTTGATTGATTCACAATTGATGATTTGTTATTTCTTCTTAGTTACTCAATGACATCTGCGCAAAGACAAAGAGTCACAAGGATAGGGGGCATAATGTTTTCTTGATTTTATGCATATGGTGATTGTTCTAAATGATCCTATAAATTTCACCTAACTTGGATGTTTATGGTAAGAGCTGCCACTATGAGTGGATGGCCACATATATCTCGATCTTTGTTATGTGTAAACTACAGTGAGGTTGAAACAATATCCTTGTCTATTTTCTAATCCAAATTCTTACTAAGGTATATGAATCATAATGTATCCAAGGATATGAATTTTCAAGGTCATTGCGGGTCCAATATCTTGCCTTAATCAGAATCTGGTATATTAAACGGAAGGTGACTATTTCGTTATCCTGGCTTCTATGCCTTGATGCCTAAGTCTATTTCCAACATTTCAATAAAACATAGTATTCATACTTTCATAATATCAGTGGGTATTAGTGATTGTTGTACTATCAGGTGGTTTCTGTTACAAGAGGTGCCCAATGATGATAAAGAGCTATATATTCGCATACCAGTGACAAAGTCCTAAGAGTCTGCATATAGTTGCATTTAGAGATTGCATGATACATTTATAAAAATAGTAAATGCATAAAGACTTTTTGTGCTTAGAAATGCTTTCTATCTTCTTCTCAACATCAATTTGATTACATCATCCATATTACTGATATCAAAATATCGTTGCACATCCATAGCATACATTTTGCATTCATAAAAAGAAGTAACAAGAAAATATAAAAATCAAGCATCCATGTATTGTATTTTTACTTTTTCATCCTAAGTGCATCCATACATCTATATTGCATAAAGGGAAAAATAAAAAAGAAACATATATTTACATTTTCACATGAGTATCATTTAAAACATATTTATATCAGTGATCAAATAAAAAATGATGTCTAAATCTAACTCATCAAAGAGACCAAGATATCATCGCATGTGCAAAGTACATCTACCACATCTATCAAAGCAAAAGGAACTCATAGCACATGTCAAAATTAGGAAGCTGCATCAGATATATATATATATATATATATATATATATATATATATCAAAACATAGTACAGATCAAAATATGGAACAGTATGCACAAAGAGTATTAGAGTATCAGTGAGGCCAAATAAATCATATATACATGTATGAATGTCATATACAAAAGAGGGATCTCAGCAGGATCCAAATATACAAATGTGAGGTCAAGATATACATACAAATGATACAAATATCAACTCTGCCCCACCCCCTCTCCCTGATCAGGAGGAGGAGGAGGTGGCATGGCCCCCTCTGACTGCTGAGTCACTCGAGGAAAGGAAGGTGCTCTCTGACCCTCAAGCACTGTTGCATGATACAAGGCATAATAGTAAGTGGCCCTCTACCCCTGATGAACCATTGTCCAAGCATGTGCATTTCTCTCAGCTCTGAGCATCTCACCCTACCTATCCCTCTCTGCTCTCAGCCTCTCCAGCTATATATCCCTATCCGCCAGTAAGGCATCTGCAGTGGTAACTTGGGCCTCCAACGCTGTAATCCTAGCTCAATGCTACTCTCTCTCCTGCTCACATCTAGACAAAGGATCTTCATCTCTACCTGTATCTTGCTCCTGGGACCTATCCTATCCTCTGTCCGGTGGCCTATCCTATGACCCCTACTGCCTCTATCGCTGCTGCTCTCTTGTAAGCAATGGGCTAGTATCCCTCCAAGGAGCCACAAATCTGAATCTCTAGCACCTACCCTGCCCACTGCCACTGGCTCCACCTGTATCAACAGCCTCACCACCACCACCCCTATCATCTCCATCATGAACATCATCAGGAGGAGGACACCTGCCATCTCTACCATCCCTGCCACCATCACGACCTCCATGCCTGCTGGGAGCCCTGTCTCTCTGCGCACCTCCCCTACCCCTGGATGGTCGATCATCTAGATCATAATCCAAGGGCTCCTCTATGCGAGGAATAATATCCTTAGGAACAGTGAACCGAGGAAAAGGGTACTGAAGCCTCTCAATAGCATATGCATCAAACATACCTGCATTAGCTACATCAGGACAGAGATCCTAGTCTACTCTAACCATATCCTGAATCTCCTGGTGTGTCATCTCATACTATAACTATGCACCCCATAATGATATCTCATCTCTGGTCCGGGCATATATAGTAATATCCTTTGTCCTACCCTGTCAACGACCGTACTTTCTCAACACTCTGGCGATCATAAACCGGTCTATAATATATCTAGTCCTACCAATGAGATATCGGCTCTAACATAAGTAAGGTACCTATCGGGCATCTAAGGTCCACACCTCACAATCTAAATACGGCCGCCAAATGACCTCAGTCATATCATCCAACAAATGGCACTAGTACTCAACCTTGCCTAGATGGGGCTGCTGAAGAAGACCTGCATACATATAAACATAGGGCTGCTCTGGTACCCTCTGTCTGTCTACAATCGGCCGTGTCATGGGAATGTGCTCCCAAGCCCAGATCTGGAGGATAAGGATCCCAACAGTCATACTTTGTGTATAGTGGTATACTATCTCATGTAGCTCTCTATACATGTGGGCCAAGATATAGCTACCCCATGCAAATCTTCATCGGTGGGTAACCATCTGCTCTATCATATCTACCCAACTGACCATAAATCTGTGTTGACCCCTATCTGGCATCAGGATGCCGCCTACTAGACCTGCTAAATACACAGATAATTGATCGTAATGATCAACCATGTAGTCCTAAGACAGATATATTCGGTCAATGGTGTCATCCTAGAAATATCTACGCGCAGCACCAATGGCCACGCCAACTCTTGACTCAAAGAATACCTCATGACCAATCATCGGCATGTGCAGTATCTGCTAGACGTCCTCAGGAGTCACTGTGATCTCCCCAGTCAGTAAATGAAATGTGTTGTGCTTTGAGTGCCATCTCCCGGCAAGAGCAATCAACAACCCACAGTTTACCCCAATCTCAGGTAAACCTATCAAAGAACGTAATCCACATCAGATCACAGTAGTTTTCTCATCATCAGACAACAGTCCGGACAATGCCAGCACACGACCAGGGTAAGTGTCGTGAAATGTGACTACCTCAAACTGAATCTGTTTTGGACAAAAATGACAAAAATATCAGTATCCTATCTACAACAAAGGGGCAAGCTCCTAATCAGCTTAGTAATTCAAAGTTCATGGCATGCAAATAGGTCAAACAGATCAAAATTCTAAGTCTCCTAACCAGATACGATTTTGAAATAGATGGGTGCGATCCATTTTACCAGATGCGATCCTAGAAATATAGGATGTGATATAGTTTACAGGATGCGACTGAGTTTACAGGATGCGATACTAAATGCGGGGTACGACCCTAAGCAAATAGGGTGCGACACACTGATGAGATTTCACTAAAAACATGACAAAAACAATAAAAATAGATGCGATCCAGGGTATCCTGGATGCGACGCAGGAATCCAGAAAAATTGGATGTGATCCAGAAAAAACTGGATGCAACACGGGATTTGCAGGTTGTGATCCAGAATCCCAGATGCGATTCAAAATTTTAGAGGCTATAAAAGCTCCAAAAATGCATAAAATGGAAATTTGGAAAAATCATAGGGTAGTTTATCGAGCACTTACTGGCAGTGGGTAGTCGGTTGGGCGCTGATGTTGATGGCTCATCTCAAAATGATGCTTCCTCACAGGGACTACCATCTTCTCTGCAGAGCTCTTTGAATTACTATGGAGAAAAGTGAAAATGAATAATGAAATGGTAATTTTTGAGGCTTATATTGGTCTTTTGGGCCATTTAGGAGTTTCGAAACTCCTCCCCATCAACTACAACTACATTTATGTTCTCTTTTTCATCAATCAGGAACCAAATCAAAGGTGCATAAGATGTTTTCAGCAGCATAGTACCATTTTTACGATAATTTTAAAAACTGCAGATTTGCTTCATTTGTTCCAAACATTGGTCAACATTGCACATTTTCTCATAAATCTTGGTCTGACATCATTTTATTCATCTCACCACTCACATTTTCACGTAATTAACTTGATAATCATGTGTTTATTTTTAAACCCACCTTTTCCACTTCTTCTCTTCCATTCTTTCTTGCCTTAACCCCTGCCTGCAAGTGAAACATTCTTTCAACTGAGGGATTTTATTATTTTCCTTTGATTTCGTTCCTGAGGGGGCATGATCACACTATCAATCAATTAATTTTTTTCTCAAAACTGCATTAAAACAACTTTGCTATCAAACAACTAGGGGCATGACAGTTTCCTGGACTAAATTTAGAACTATTGGAATAAAAGTTTTGGTTCTCATAAGCTGGATATCTTGTGTTTCCTCATTTTTAAAATATTTTTATTAAAGCTCCTGGTAGCTTCATACTAACTTTTGGGATGACAACCAAGTTTAGAATTAGTATTACCATTCTTTGGACAACAACCAAGTTCAGAATTGGTATCTTTAAAATCTTTTATTGATCTTTGGACGACAACCAAGTTCAAAGTCAATTCTATTAGTTTTGTTCAATCAAGTGCGAGACTGATCTCATTAGCATTTCGTTCGACAACCAAAAATGAGATTCTCAATCTTTATGAAGTCAAAAATTGAAAACTTTCTTTGAATCAATGCGCTGCTCGCACATCAATTCAAAGAGGGGCAAATGTAACCACCTGAATTTGGTTTGTTCCAACTATGGACCCTATTTTCCCTAAGTGTGATCATACCCTTGATTATGTCCAAACGACCCTGTTATTGCTTGACATAATTCTTCAAATCAATTTAATATCTTAGGTGATTTTTATCACTGAGTTATATTAACTACTCTAGCTATACAATTCAAATCAATTTAAACCAATTAAAACATGGCTATAGTATTTAATTATAATGAAATTAAATAAATCCCTAAATCAATTACCCACTTGCAATTACCCCATTCCCCTAGCCTATTTAATTTAATTAAAATGGCTATAGTCCCCTAATTATTAAAAAGCAATAAAATGCTTAAATAATTAAATTCCTATATTTTAAATGAATTAAATAAGTTTAATT
>MU228365.1:1375671-1398760 GCA_018584345.1 Thuja plicata | reverse complement strand
TGTTAGAGTAATTTAGCAATTGCTCTTTAGTGCTTAAGTTTCACTTAGGCAGTTTCAGTTAGACTTAGGAAAGTTTCCTTTTCTGAGTTAGTTGCCCTTTTAGGGTTTCGACATCCTTTATAAGGATTGTCTTCTTTGTATTCTTTACTGAGATTGTATTATTTTCATCATTGTGTTAATAGAAGATAATTTCTTTTACAATGGGTTTGCAGTCTCTCTCATTTTGGCCGCCATAGCTTTCTGAAGTACTTCTCTCTTCTGTCTTCTTCTTTCTTGTAGCAGTGTTTGCATGCAGGTTTCTTGGGAAGATTTGACGTTTGTCAAATCCTATAGAAAAAGTATTTTTATAATTAAAATGTAATATAATATATTAAACAAACTATAAATGAAAATAAATATATTTAATTTTTTTTTACTAATCTAAATTATTTTGTATAAATTTTTTTTAATTTTTTTTAATTAATGTAAATATATATTGCTTGATTATAATATTGTCAATTGAATGTTCTTCAATATTTTAATGCTTACATAACCTAAACTATAAGTGCATATGAATAGAATTACGAACCATAAAAACTAAAATATATTATAATATTATTATTAATAATTAAAGAAGAGGCATGCAAAGATTTTGGGAATTGAGCGACAGTTGAGTTTCGAGAATGTTTTAAAAACTTACTCTTTTTTACGCGGTAGAAACTTTTGGAGACTCACAACAATAAATAAAAGAACTATACCATTAAGTCTATTCGGTGGAAAGTAAACAGTGGACGGTGGATGGCGTAAGAAAAATGAACGTGTGAGGCTCTTCCTATCATCTTGCATGCTCAATGAGTAGTCTCAACCGTTGACCCTCAATTGCAGGTTGTTCATTTCTGATAGAAAATACATTCAGTGTAATAAGTATCAAAATCAAATGTTTCTCACTTAGGAAGGTCTCCTTCAACCTAACATATCATAAACATTTACATTGATCGAAGACATAAAGAAAGAAAAATCAATACCATGATTGAGGCACACATATATCCATATTTTTCTTGCAATCACAATGTGAAAAGAAGACATTTAATCAAATCTATCAGAAAAAAAAAACATAGCATCTTCCAACAAACAAAGTAATTTTCAATTAGAACAACTTCATATCTATTTTTCTTATGAACACAATATGAAAAGAAGACATTTAATCAAATCTAATAGGCCCAAACATATATCAATAAAAGCTCGTGCGATAAATCTAATAGGTTTAAATGACAAAATATCTGGAAAGCAGACTCGTGCGATAGATTACTAGTCACCATACGACAAACTATTATTCATTGAGTTGTCGTACAAGATGGAATCAAGCTTCGCACGACAACAAATGCAGTTTCGTCAAAATGTGAAAAATAATCATAAAAATAAGGCAAAATTAATTTTTCTGCCTCATGGTGGGTGTCAAATGTGTGTGTGGTAAAATGTGTGATCAAATGTGCAACCAAACACTTCAATAAACCATTACATCAAAAGGATTTAGTATCAAATTAAGAATCAAAATACTACATAAACAACTTTGAAATCGGCTTATTGCTTCCTAGTTGAAGCGAGTGTGATTCTCATTAAAATTCCCATCAGATTAGACATAGAAAATCAGTGACTTGACTACCTCAAGATGGAAGAATCAAATATAAGAATGAGAAAGATGCATGTGCTTGCATGCTCTACTCTCAAAAGCTTTGAAAATAAAATGCATGAACTATCAAACTAAATGCATAGTAATCATGAAGAATGAAACTACAATGCAAGTGTAAACTATCAATGAAATGAGCAATGCATCTACCATTAATCTATGAAAGGAAACTAAGATTCCATTAAAATAAGAAATGAAACTACAAATGCATATGCAAGGAAACTACTATGAAAGCAAGAACCAAGAGTGCACAATAAAACCCTAGAATGAAAATAACATTATATCTCTACTCTCTAAATTGTCTATATCTCTAGCATGTCTATTATGTCTAGCCATGAGCAAGGGGAGCTACCCCTTTTATAATAAATTCCAAGAGATGAATGGTTGAGATTAAGAGGTAAAAGGAAATGAGCAATGACAGAGATGCAAATTTTCACAATCCATGTGAGCTTGATCCAAGTAATTTGATTGGCCAACCTTGTGAAGAATAAGACAAAATTGGTATTTTCCTTTTATTTATTTTATTTGATTTTCAATGTTCTCACACATGTGTAAATGGGTTCTTTTGATTTAAAAGGGACTTGAGGACTTTTTGATTTATCCCAATGTTTTATGCAATTTAAGTATTTTAGGCTTGATGATTGATGATTTTGATTCAACAAGTTAGGATTAAAATTATGTAAGCAAGTTTGATTAAATTCTCTCATAATTAGGGCTTAGGGTCTAGCTTATGAATGTCTCCAATTTAGAATTTATTAAGACAGATTAATCAGAAATAGGGGCTATAGGTTTGCTAGACCAATTTTAGGTGATTGCAAGATTAACATTAAGCAGAAAGTTTGTAAGTCAATATAAGGATTAATAGTGCTTTACTACCTTCTTAAAATGAAACATGGTTTGATTCATTATTTCAAATTTCCAAAGTACAACCATCTCAAAACTGGTTTATTATAATATCTATGTAATTATGTCTTTGATGTCATAGTTGTTTTATGTTCTATATAACTACCTAGCTATGGAAATACATATCTATTTATATAAACATAGAGACATTCATCAAAAATTTCCTTTCTCACTAGATATCAAAGTGTTCTGCTATGAATCTATCTAACTCAATATGTCATCTAAGGATAGATTTTTTTGGATCGACTTACTGATAGAAAGAGTTTATGCATTCAAGTGTTTACTTTTGGACTATTGAGCTAACTTGCAAATTAGAAGTGGGAGGCTTTTTCTGTTTATAGGGTTAGACAGGTTTACAAAGTCGGAGACAACTGATTGGGGCCTGATTCATTCCTAAAGCTATAAAGGAAGATGTTGTGATCAAGAATAACTAAATGTAGATCGGATATGGACATTGTAAAAGAAATCCCTATGAGGAGGATGAAAGAGTATGTTAATTGTATCAATATATATATGTAACTTGTAAAGTGATCAAGTATCGCTAGCTCGCATGCTCAAAATCAGGTTTTGTATAAGTGTATTTTGTTTATATTCTAATCTTTTACAAAGATCTAAGCTAGACTGGAGGTTTTCTTCCCTCTATTCTTTCCTACCGGTGCCCACACTAAATGGAGGTGTAATACTTTTAATTTCATTAATATTTTGTTTGGCTACGACCTCTTACTTATATATATATTCATCAAAAATATTTTATATAAATAATTTTTTCATTTGATTTTAATGTATTATTATTTGGAAAAAATATTTTACAATTAAAATATAATATAATATATTAAACAAACTATAAATGAAAATAAATATATTTGAATTTTTTTTTTTTAAATTACTTTTTATTAATGTAAATGTATATTACTTGCTTATAATATTGTCAATTGAATGTTCTTCAATATTTTAATGCTTACATAACCTAAACTATAAGTGTATATGAATAGAATTACAAACCATAAAACCTAAAATATATTATAATATATATTATTATTATTAATTAAAGAAGAGGCATGCAAAGATTTTGGGAATTGAGCGGCGGTTGACTTTCGAGAATGTTTTAAAAACCTACTCTTTTTTACATGGTAGAAACTTTTGGAGACTCGCAACATTAAATAAAATAACTATACCATTAAGTTTATTTGGTGGAAAGTAAACGGTGGATGACATAAGAAAAATGAACGTGTGAGGCTCTTCCAATCGTCTTGCACGCTCAATGAGTAGTCTCAACCATTGACCCTCAATTACAGGTCGTTCATTTCTGATAGAAAATACATTCGGTGTAATAAGTATCAAAATCAAAGTTTTCTCACTTAGGAAGGTCTCCTTCAACCTAACATATCATGAACATTTACATTGATAGAAGACATAAAGAAAGAAAAATCAATACCATGATTGAGACACACAATTATCCATATTTTTCTTGCGAACACAATGTGAAAAGAAGACATTTAATCAAATCTTTCGAGAAAAAAAAATAGCATCTTCCAACAAAGAATGTAATTGTCAATTAGAACAACTCCATATCTATTTTCCTTATAAACACAATATGAAAAGAAGACATTTAATCAAATTTATCACCAAAAAGATATAAGCCTCTTTCAAAGACTAAGTAGTTTTCAATTAGAACAACTCCTCTCCATACAAAAGCCATAATTCATTATCCTCAAACATCCCTCAACATTTAGATTTTGACAACCATTCAAATACATCAAAGTCAGTCCCAATATCACTATTTACATTCAACTTCATTGGTTATATTCTATCCAAAGATGAAAGAACCACCTTTGACTATCTCACAATGAGATTACAGATGATAAAATCAAATCTAGACCTAAATTCCTTTGAAAAGCCTCATTGGTTCGGCGTATAATGGCAACTTCCTCGACAATTCTATATTAAACTTTCTTCAAAACAACATACGTAAGAGCCGGTTTGAAATAGTCTAACCACGTCCCCAAAAACGATAAATTAAGGGTCTTCACTCCATTCGTTCCATGTATAATTATTCGACATGGATGTGCACTACTTTGAACGTATTATATACGATGCTACCAAGTATCTTAAGTGCTGTTCGAATATTTTCAACGTATCGTATCACATAGTAGACGGATGTACGTTGACGTATTCTTTTATAATAATGATGGGCGAGTGGGATTGAAAGAACAAATTTAGTGAGTCTTGAGGTGTTTGAAGGATGAGTGGTCGTAGCAGATAGTTGCGCCTTAATCGGGGGCGACATGTTTTCAAGTGCACGGGTATATACTTCTCTATTGACTTCCTCACTCGCCTTCTTTTCTACCCACTTTGTGCGCACTCAAATTCAACCCGGCCATACCAGGATATTTATTTAGTGGTCGATAGGAATTTTATAACGTTTTCTTTTAGTATTAGTTTAATTGTTATTATTATATATGGAGTAATACTTGATATTTTGTTTTTTTTTAATATTCTTTTCGATATAATTGTATGGATTTTATTGTTGTTTATGTTTCGGATCAAATTCTATGATCCGTCGTTAAGGCAAAATGATGAATCATAGAGTTGGCAGCAATAAAATTCATATGGTTATATCTAGAAGAATATGAACAAATTATCTTGGACTTTGGAAATTTTGTGATTCTAATTATGTTATTTTGTTAATATTATGTTGAATGTGTTTTTACATTATTGTTCAATGCTGCAAGGGGAGCAATGATATTCATCTTTCTTTCACCCATTCATTTTGTAATCAAATTTTCAATTGAATAATGAACATTTTTATTTTTTGTGTGATTTTTTATTTCCCTTGAATTTGTTGGTCAAGTGTGTATAAAGCGTTTAGTTCAATAATATAGAAGAGAGGACTCAATAGTTATGCATCATTTTTTTACACAAGCTTTCTAAGCTATAATATAAATTTATACACTAGCATTTAATATGCTTTTGTACAGAAACCAAAAGTTTGAAGCTATTGTTTGATATTCTAGCCATCAATTATATAGCTACGTCAATTGATTTGTCTAAAAAAACCCATAAAAGTTAATTGAAACATGTATATCAAGACATGTATTACTAATTGCCTTGTGTCACCATATGATTTATTGATTTTCTAGCTTTTGAAAATAGATACTTTATATTGCACCATAATAAATTTGGGCATATATTTGATCTTTTTTCTAGTGTTATTTTTCTCTTCCAAATTATTTAGTCCACATACTTGATTTAAACTTTACCCTCACATAATCTATTAACAAACATTTATTTATAGACTTTCCAACCTAAAAGTTCTTTAAAATACATCATTCAATAACTAAAACTATCTCCTTTATCAAAACCAATCTTTTCAATATAATAAAATACTTTCAATTAAGGTGTTTATATATCTTATCTACAAACCCATTATAGAGTTCTCAACAATAAATATACTAATTTTTAAAGTTGAACTTAAACAACACACATTAAACAATCACTAGTGCACTATTCAATGTAGGCCCTTCATTCTATTTTCATTTTTCATTTCTTGATAATTTTTATTTCATTTCACATTATCCACCAAACTTTTATGATAAATAGATGAAAAGTTTAAACTAATAGTATCATATTATTTAATGTTACAACACACTATATTAATTATTGATATATTCTAAATTATAACTAATAGATAATACACTAGTTAAACTATTATTAAATAATTCTTAAACAATAATTTAAATATATTAAATATAGTTTATATATAATATATCATACATATTAATGATAATTATCAAATATATAATACATTCAATTATATATTTAATATTAATAAAAAAATTATTAATATTATGCAATAATCATTTAGTAACTATAATATTAATAATTAGTATTAATTACTATAGCATTAAATATATTATCATCAATATCAAATATAGTATATAATTAAATATGTAATATATTTAATTATTATTAATATTTATATATATTTTAAATTATATTATATTTATTAAAAATTAATAATAGTTTAAAAAATTTATATATATATATATATTTTCTATAAAGTTATTTTTATCTATCTTATATTCTAATGAGCTTTTGACATATATCATTATTAACAAGATTATTTTTGATATTTAATATTATACGACAATAATTGATATTATTAATATAGCTGACTAGTATCCAAAACATTTGGAGAATAATTATTATAATTTAAATAATATTTAATAATGTGTTACCACGAGTTTAAACTTTCGATCTCATCGGCTCGTGCTGGCTTTAGTCTCTTAAAAAGGAGAAAAAAAGAGAGACCGATGTCGAAAATAAATGTTAACGAAGCCGCGGATTACGAGTCAATCACGTAATCTCCTTAGACGTCGCAGGTCCCTGTCTAGACGATTGAACATCCCAGACTTATATAGAGAGAGAGAATACGACTAACCATCTGTGAAACTCCATAGTAAGATAGGGCCAAAATGTCGCCTCTTGTGAATTCATGCTTTCTGTGCCTTCTTATATTTACTTTCCAAGTGATAAAAATCCAAGTTCTGGCCTGCAGCATTCCACCTCCCACAGTTGAATGCAACGGCTCGGGATGCAGTCTGTACAACAACCAGGGATTGTGGGAAGACCACTCTCCATGCACCGCCGCCAAATCCGTCTTTCCCACGAGTGAAGCCGAACTGGTGGCTGCAGTTGCCGAGGGCGTGAAAAACAAGCAGAAAATCAATGTTATCAGCGGGTGGGCGCACAGTCACACAAGGCTCGCATGTGTGGGCGAAGGTGGGCTCATAATCAGCACAAGAGATTTTGCATCGAAACTACACGTCGACAAGACCGCTCAGACTATTACAGTCGACCCGGGCGTTATTTTACGAGATCTGTTGGACGGAGCCGCCAAGGCCGACCTTGCTTTTCCGACGTCGACTTCCTGGGACGGCGTGTCGGCCGCCGGATCGGTGAGCACAGGAGCCCACGGCAGTGGCCTCGTCGGAAAAGGGTCCGCCATTAATGAATATGTTGTCGGAATGAGACTCGTGGTTCCTGCGCCTGCTTCCGAAGGGTATGCTAAAGTTTTGCAGTTGACAGAATTTGATGAAGATTTGAAAGCCGCCAGATTTTCCTTGGGAGCTCTGGGCGCCATTTCGCAGATTACCTTTGCTCTGGAGCCTATGTTCAAGCGATCTGTGTCGTTAGATTTGGAAGACGACGCCGGTTTGGAGGATCGGCTTGAGAGCTTCCTGAAAGGTACCGAATTCGCAAATATATACTGGTATGTTGGCCATGGGAAGGTTTTCTTAGGAAATATCGACAGAGTGTCTGTGAATACGTCGGGCAATGGCATCAACAAGTCATCTTACCAGCCCACCACGGTCGCCAAAGTAGAACAAAGCGCCGAGAAATGTAAGTACTTTGTATATGATCAATTAACTGGATTTCTGTGGTTCTGCTTGTCTGAACCATCAGGAACATTTTCATATGCATTACATTATTCCTCTGTTTGTGGGTCACAAGATATCGTATTAAATTAACTGTTTCTGTACAGTTTCTTGTACTTTTTTGCAACAAATGAGTAAATCTTGTTTATTCATGCAGACGCCGCCTACGAAGCAAACCTGGATGCAGAGGGTTTGTGCAACGAGACGGGAAAATCCATGAACAACAGAGTGGCGAAAGGCGGCGGATTTCTCAACGACGGAGAAAATTTCACTGGGTACCCGGTTGTGGGATTGAATCACCTGATGCAAGCGGCCGGTGGATGTCAGGATTACCACCAGAAGAAAGATAACCAATCGTCCTGTACGACCTCCGAAATTACAGACGAAAACCAGTCCATCTGTGGGTGGGATCGGCGAGTGAAATCCAGACTCACATTCGACCTCGAAATTAGGGTTCCTCTCTCTCGGGCTGGAGACGCCATCATAGACGTGAAAAAGATCAGAGATCTCAATCCCAACGCCCTTTGTGCCCTCGAAGGTTCCGGCATCGTTATGCGTACAATTAAGAAATCTGAAGCTTTTCTCGGCCCTCCAGAAGACATGGTGACATTTGAGGTCATTTATTACAGGAACCGAGAGGCTTATGTTCCAAAGTTTAGTATGGACATATACCAGGAGATTGAGCAATTGTTGATTGAGAAATATGGTGGGAATCTGCACTGGGGGAAATCAGGCGGTCATCTGTTCGATGGATTGGCTAAGAAAACCGTGAATTTGCCCAAATTCTTGGAGGCTAAGAAGAGGCTTGACCCACAGGGCTTGTTCTCCAATGACTGGACGGATGCGTTGTTAGGACTAGGAGGTAAAAAAGTAGAGATTTTGAAGAATGGATGTGCTTTGGAGAAGCTCTGCAAATGTACAGAGGATATCCATTGTGCGCCTGACAAAGGTTTTCTGTGCAAGCCAGGCCGAATTTGGGCAAACGCTCGCGTTTGCAGAAATGGCGACTGAGAAATTTCTTCTTCACCTCCCTATCACACATTGTCCATGTTGTGGGCCTCTTTCATTTGATAGTTTTTGTTGAGCGGCAATAACAGAATAAGTTAATCCAATAAGCCATAAATGGATTAAGTTAATTTTATTAAAGAAATAAATGGTTTTATAAACGACAAACTGTTAATTTTCTGTCTGTCTCATTGCACGAATCCATTAAAAAACAAACAAAACTACAACTGTGTTATACAAGCAATGCAACAGTGGCGTAAACGCTTTCCGTCTTATTTTCATTGTTCGTAGGGCTTTGTCCGGTGTTATCAAGGTGGTCAACCCTTTTTTATTTTTAATTTGTGCTTTCTCTACTTTTTGTATACTTTATATTTTAAAGCTGTCTTGGAATGTTTCTTTTAGCTTTTGTAGAATGTTGGCTGCACTTTATTTAAAATTCATTTGTACGTTTTAAGTCTTATTATGTGCCTTTGTCTTGAGCTATTGTAAGGATTTTTTTATGTGCCTTTTTTAATGGATTGAGATATTGTAAGGATTTTTTTAATGAGATATTGAGTTATTAGTTATTTGGTGTTTAAAGTATCTTCATCCAAAATGCAAGTTTGTTTCTTTGGTGTCTTGTTGAAGGGATGTTTTCTCACACAACAATTTTATTGTTGAAGGGACATTCTCTCACTCCTTCATTATGTGTGACTGGTCCTTTTAAGGATGCAGAGCTTGCCCATTGTGTGGATTCACCTTGTTAAAAGCTGCTAGGGATTCTAATTTGGAACCTTCAAATCTTCTTAGAGGGCAATTGGCTCCTACTATTAATGTTCCTCTTATGATCCAATGTATTTCTCACCAAATGGTCACACCCAATTTGTTTGAAACTATGGATCTTACTTTATTAATGGTGGAAGTGCTCTTGATGGGTTGATATTTTCACCTGTTTTATGAGGATGACTTTGTTTCTTGGTTTGTTCTTTAAGAAAAAGAAGAAGTGTCCTTTAAAATTTTGTCTAGATCCTTGCTTCCATATTGGAGGGAGTAATTTTGCAAGGGTGGGACTAGGAACCGTATATGCTCCTTTGGGTTCAACCCATGTGCATATGTTAGGTTGTGGTATTTTCACATAGTTGGAGACTATGGTCAAGTTGGACATTAATATTTGAATTATGTGAATACCATGCATAGTTGTAACTGTCTCCAAGTTATAATACAATTTTATCTTATGATTAAGATAATCAAGAGTTATTGAGTTCATTTATGCATTCAATGTAGTGATTATTTTGTGAATTGTCCTTTAAAAGAATATATTATTGCATGGAAATAATGTAAACTATCCATTCAAATATGTCTAAATTATTGTGAGGAAAATTTTACTTGACTATTTAACTTTATAGCTAAGGGTAGACATTGATATCAATTGATTAAATCCATCCAAAATCTAGGGAAGACCCTTAAATCACAAATTTAAGAGTTTCTTAACTTAATTTTAATTATTCTATTTCTCATGCTTGGATTTGAGAACTTATAAGGAATTTAGCTATTTTGTATATTCGATTTAAAAATCCTTGTCAAAATATATGAGAACAAATTTTTAAGTCAACATCCACTTAAATTTATATGTTAGTCAGTGATGTTACTAAAAGAGATACCTATTTCTAGAGGTCTTCACATTATAAAGTGCAAAAGAAAAGTAAATCTTTGTTTGTTGGCCAATATCCTCATATTCTTGATCATTAGACATGGATTTATTCAGATTAGTTTGAAATGTCTTGGAATCCCTAGCAAAATGAAAATGATCTCAATAAAAGGTTTGGTGAAAATGTTAGCAACATTCTCTAAAGACTAGCCAAAAATTAAGTTGATGATTTAACCATGAATAATCTCTTGAATATAATGCTTGCAAATCTATGTGTTTGGTCTATTATTGTTCGGCTAGATTCATACATATATGTGGATGGTGCTCTAGTTATCACTATAGATGACCATGGCTTCTTGAATGGAATGTAAAACTTGGTGAGAACTCCCTAAAGCTAAAGAACCTCGATAGTTATGTAAATTGTTCCCTTATAATCCATCTCAATGAATGATAAAGCAATAGTATATTTCTTTTTGTTGAACCAACTCATAGGACCTGTTAGGATGTTCATTCCTAATTTTCTAGTGAAGACTAAATTCATTTCTAGGACAGTTAAGAAGAGGATAATTATTACTTGGGATGATCGATGTTAAATAATTCATAGAGATCAATAAATACCTTAAAAAATTGTTATTGGTTAGCCTTAACCATACTAGGCTTTTTAGTTGTTCTCTTTTGCCTCATTTTATACCATGACTATTTTTTGTACTATCTAGTTAAGCTTAGGTCTATCATTATGCATCATTTAATCACCCCAAACTTGCTCAATGTTTAGATCCAATTGGTAAATAAATACCTCCCCTCCAAGTGAAAAAAAATTGAGTTTCTTACTATATGGATGAAAACACCTTTGTTACATAAATATAGATCGAATAAAACTAGAAAGATTTTTTGCAATCATTATATGACATAGGCATCCAGTTTTCATATTTATCTCACAACATTATGTATAGAGGGACAATCAAAAGAGGAACTACACATTTTTCTTGTTGCAACTCACAATCTCTTGGAGTGCTCTAAATATACCCAATTATTGCAAACTTGCGTTAAATAATGTTCTTTTAGAACGTAAAAATGTCACTCTTTCATCATAGCTCAAAAGTGGTTTACTTTTGCTACATGTGCACAATTTTTTACAATAAGCTTATAACCATGATCCTTAAATAATATTTTTTATTGATACAAGAGGCAATTTAATCCATTTACTTCCAAATACAACATACTTTTGTACCAAGTGTGACTTAATTTGGAAGGTTATTATAAGTTGTCTTAGCCATTTACCAACTAATTATATGCCTATTAACTAGAGACTAATCAAGGCAAATTGTTTGACTACTTAATCAATATAATATAAGATGCATGAAATTTTCACAGTCCATCATATTAGTAGTTATGGCTTCTGGATTTTGACTGTGTAGTATTTTTTCCATCAACATTTCGGATCACACTCCATGATCGATCATTAGAATGATAGCTAGAAAAGAAAGGATGGATCATGGAGTGTGATCCGAAACGTTGATGGAAAAAATGCTACACAGTCAAAATCCAGAAGCCATAACTACCAATTTAATATAATAAATATGTCTATACTACAATAATATTTTTTAAAATGCATCTAAAAATAATATCTTTAGACATCTTCTTCGTAGATTTCTCTAAATATAAGTATGATAATATCTTGATCACTTTTAGCACACAATATAGAACTAATATAAAATTAAATAAGAATCAATTCAAAATATTTATAATAAAATACATTACTTAAAAAAAAGGTAATCTTCCATAAAGACAAAACTAGAAACAAACCATTTACAAACTTCCAAAATCATTGTAAATAATATTTAATTCTTTGATCTAAATCAAGAACCAAAAAAATCAAACATAAACAAACTTTTATAACAAACAAAGTACAAAAACTAACCACTAGGTGATACTTAGGTACATGTGCATAAATTTGTACACTTAGTTATCTATCATTTTCAATGTATTATAGGAGGAAAGCAATTCTTTAACAACTTTATGGACTATAATGGCCAAGTGGAATTCAAGGCCAAATATAGTGACCGATGAGGTGTCGTGACGAACAGGGATAATGAAAATAGCACAAGTTGCGTTAATGTTTGGAAGAAGTACGGGGGTCTTGTCGATCAATCCATCATATGACCGGTCGCCTAAATTGTGGGCATAACTTGTTCATTTCCTGCCATTGCCTTCCGCAGTATTGACTCCGTAGCTCGCGGACTTTTCTACCCGCTTTGTACGCGTCAACTAAATGGGATAATGCAACGGATTTTATTTAGCGGATTTTGTAACGTTTACGATATTAAAATAGTATGGAAATAAAAGAATAAAGGAATTGATAAAGCAGTGAGATATTGTCTAAAAAAAAGATTTGCGCATTTCAATTTTAGTTTGAATTATTGTGTGTTTCTATTTTTTAAATTGAGTTTTACAATTTGGAATTTTTCTATAAAGTTTGTGTTGAATTGTAGGTTTTGATTATTATTATTTTTAATTTGCTTTTTCTCATTCTTTTTTAAATGTAATACATATAAACATCTTTTCTAAAGTTGTTTAGATAATTAATATAAACATCTTTTAAATTGTCTAGATAAAATATTCAATTATTGTTTGATAGATAATTTTATGATATATTATTATTTTATCTATATTACATTTGATATGTAGAAAAAATATATTCATACTTTTCATAATTTTTTTATTAAGATTATTCATTTATTTGTGTCAAGCTAAGTCAGTGTGATCTTGAGAGTATATTAAACAATAATCATCTTTATTTTTTATTTGAATTTTGTCTTTATATGAATTCTTTGCTCATGTTCACAAGGGGATAAGCTTGCGAGGAGAAAGGATCCAAAGTTGTTCACCTTAACTTTGCACATATGGAGCTATTGAATGGTATATTGTTTGTTGGCAAAATTTCAACATATGAAAGCTATTGTTTGGGGTTATGGACATCAATGATGTAGCCACATCAACTGCATTTTCATTGAGTTGTTAAAAAACACCAAAGTTAGAACAAAAAATGTGTATCAAGACATGTATTATCAATTGTCTCATGAGTCACCATGTGATTTTTTATTTTTTTTGAAGTGACTTGTGAAAGTGAATACTATGTGCCTATAATTAAGTTAAAATATAATAACTATTATGCGTAACATTACAACAAATATTTATGTTCTATTCGAGCTCCCTTTGAGCTGTTAGTATTAAATGATCAACACCCTAGTTTTGTTGTTTTTAATATTAAAAACATTACAAGAAATAAGTAAAAAAAAAATTAGAAAAACATTACTATATTGAACCACTGAAAGTGTATTCATTTGTTGGATCCTTTCTCCTAGTATTGTCTTTCTCTTCTAAATTTCTTTTTCCACATATATAATTTAAAATTTTCTCACACATTTTCCTCGTGATCTTTCAAACAAAAAAAAAAGATTAGAAAATTCATCTCATACAAAAAAAAAAAAAAAAGTCATATAATATATACAAATATTAAGAATCACATCTAAACAACTTAAATTTGTTTAGTTTTATAATAATATAGATATCTTAAATACAACAATCTCAAAACAATCTAAAAATATTAATTTTGAGTTATTTTATTTTTGTATAAAAAAGCATATTATTTAATATAAAGTAATTTTATTTTACTTTAGAACTATTTAAGAAAAGTCTTCCAGCTTAGAGGAAGGGTACTAGTAGTCTTATAACTAATTTCATGTATCATAAGTTTCTTAATGTTACATCAAAATTTGACAATTTTGTTGTTTTTGCATGTGACTTAAGTGCTTATAGATATTGTTTTGGCTTCTCCATAGTTACAATGAATATTATGTGATTGCTATGTATGCAAGGGTCAAAAAGAAGTCTTTTAAACTTTTTGTTTTTTGTGGGGGATTTTTCATCCACAAAGTTGTTTTAGCTATCTGATATAGGAGCATGAGCTATAGGCTGAATTTCTTCAACTAAGAGCCAAGAATTGAGGTCTATCCATTCCACCAAATTTGTTTACGGTACAATGCTTGCTTCATCCCTTATGATGTCGGAGCCATGCGCTCAACAACACTTGATTACCAGCGGGCTCTTTAAGAACTTTTCAACTTCACTTGCAGACCAAGGGCCCATTGACAAAAAGTGGTCATTTTGTGTCGAGTCCTATACATATTACATATTACTTCGTTAGCCATTTGCTTTAAACATAACAAAATTTGTACAATTGATCCAATATGTAGGCAAAAATGTCCCATATCGTATATTATCAATAAAATTGTATAATTTATCTCATTATTACCATAAACCACTATTATTCTATTAATTATTTTAACTATAATTAGCAAAATGCAATGGACGGTCATGTAACATTGAAATTACGAGAGCCTTCCCCCATTTATAACCATAAACTACAACAGTCTCTGAAACTTCATAGTAGCATAGGACCACGATGTTGCCTCTTGCGAAAACATGCTTTCTGTGCCTCCTCGTATTTTCTTTCCAGGTGATAAAAATAAAAGTTCTGGCCTGCAGCATTCCACCTCCCACAGTTGAATGCAACGGCTCAGGATGCAGTCTGTACAACAACCAGGGATTGTGGGAAGACCACTCTCCCTGCAAAGCCGCCAAATCCGCCTTTCCCACGAACGAAGCCGAACTGGTGGCTGCAGTCGCCGAGGGCGTGAAAAACAAGCAGAAAATCAATGTAATCAGTGGCTGGGCTCACAGTCACACAAGGCTCGCCTGTGTGGGCGAAGGCGGGCTCATCATCAGCACAAGAGATTTTGCATCAAAATTACAGGTCGACAAAACCGCTAAAACAATTACAGTCGACCCAGGTGTTATTTTCCGAGATCTGTTGAACGAAGCCGCCAAAGCCGACCTTGCTTTCCCGACGTCGACTTCCTGGGACGGCGTCTCGGCCGCCGGATCGGTGAGCACAGGAGCCCACGGCAGTGGACTCGTCGGAAAAGGGTCCGCCATTAATGAATATGTCGTCGGAATGAGACTCGTTGTTCCTGCACCTGCTTCCGAAGGCTATGCTAAAGTTATTCAATTGACAGAAAGGGATGAAGATTTGAAAGCCGCCAGATTTTCCTTGGGAACTCTGGGCGCAATCTCGCAGATTACGTTTTCTCTGGAGCCCATGTTCAAGCGATCTGTGACTTTGAGTTTGGAAGACGATGCCAGTTTGGAGAATCGGCTTGAGAGCTTCCTGAGAGGCTCCGAATTTGCAAATATATACTGGTATGTCGCCCATGGAAAAGCTTTCTTGAGCAAAATTGACAGAGTGCCTGTGAATACACCAGGAAATGGCCTCAACAAGGTGTCTTACCAGCCCACCACGGTCGCCAAAGTAGAAAAAAGCGCTGCGAAATGTAAGTATTTCCACAGATGATCGATATTCCTTCGAATTCTGTGATTCTGCTGGGCTTAACCATTTGCAGAACGCATTACATTATTATTCAGTATGTGAGTAACAGGGTTAAGTATGAAATGAACTTTTTCCGTACAATTTCTTGTACTTGTTTGCAATGAATGTTTATCTGCAATGCATGCAGATGATGCCTTCGAAACGAACGAGGATACAGAGTCTCTTTGCAACGAGACAGGAAAATCCATGAACAACAGAGTGGCGGTAGGCGGCGGGTATCTGAACGACGGAGTCAATTTTACCGGGTACCCAGTTGTGGGATTGAATCACCTGATGCAAGCCTCCGGTGGATGCCAAGATTACCACCAGAAGCAAGACAATCAGTCGTCCTGTATGACCTCTAAAATTACAGACAAAAACCAGTCGATCTGTGGGTGGGATCGGCGAGTAAAGTCCAGACAGACATTCGATCTCGAAATTAGGGTTCCTCTCTCTCGGGCCCCAGAAGCCATTAAAGACGTGAAAAAGATCAGAGATCTGAATCCCAATGCCCTCTGTGACGTCGAAGGCTCGGGCATAATTATGCGTACATTTAAGAAATCTGAGGCTTATCTGGGCCCACCAGAAGACATGGTGACATTTGAGGTTGCTTATTACAGATCCAGGAAGGCTTATGTTCCGAAATTCAACATGGACATCATTCAGGAGATTGAGCAATTGCTGATTGAGAAATATGGAGGGAATCTGCACTGGGGGAAATCAGGCGGTCATTTGTTCGAGGGATTGGCTAAAAAGACCGTGAATTTCCCCAAATTCTTGGAGGTTAAATGGAGGCTTGACCCACAGGGCTTGTTCTCCAATGACTGGACGGATGCGTTGTTAGGAATATGGGGTAAAAAAGTAGAGAAATTGAAGAATGGATGTGCTTTGGAGAAGCTCTGCAAATGTAGAGAGGATATCCACTGTGCGCCTGACAAAGGTTACCTGTGCAAACCAGGCCGAGTTTGGACAAATGCTCGCGTTTGCAGAAAAGGAAACTAAGGAATTTTTTCTTCACCTCCATTTCAGACATTCTCCATGTTGTGGGCCGCCTTCATTTCATGGCTTTCTCTGTTTATCTTTCCGAGCAATTTGCTTAGGTATTGTAGTTCGTTTTTGTTGCCCATACGCAACTATATTTAGATTTCTTATAGCAGCAGGTATGTTTATGGAAATGCTGTTTGCACTTAAAACCAAAATTTCAGAGTTACTCAAACGGCTGTTTGACGATTATTCTCTGCGACCACCATACCTTAAAAGTAGAAACGGATTAGGTTTTTTAATTAAACAGATAAATGGTTTTATAAATGACAAATTGTCAATTTATTGTCTTTGTCATTGAACGAATCTTCTCAGAAAAAAAAACAGAATGGCCACCATGTTTCTTTTTCGTTATCAATTTGTAATCATACACACGCATGGTCGTAGGTAGCTAACCCGCTAACTTCTTTCCATCTTTACATGTTACTGTGAATTATTTTTAATGCGTAGAAAGTGTGTTCTTAAAACATGTTTTTTTTGTAAATAATTAGAGTATATAGATTTTTAAAAAATTATTAACTATTTTAATTATATTATTATTCTGAGAGGTGTCAGTGTAACTATTCAGTAACATCACCAATCTTATCAAAATTTTATACAACCAAAATTAATGTATTGATATTTTTAATGATTTGCATGCAAAAATAGAAAAAATTAATAGAATTTAGTTTAAATTTAATGATTTGCATGAAAAAAGAAAAACAAATAGAAAGTTGTTTATAAATCTAACTTTTCAGAATATAAAATACAAACAAAAAAAAGAAGAAAGATGAAAAAACTTAGAAAGTTTCTCCTATATCTAGATTTTAGTCTTTAACTTATTCAAAAATTATTATCACGAAGTTTACTTATTTTAAAATCAAATTTAATTTAATTTAATTTATTTGTATTAGATAATTACTATAATTTGATCATTTAAAATATAAAACAAATAGTTTATCAATCTTTAAAATAATATCTAATTCTTTATAATCTATTTGTATTAGGTAATTGATTTAATATAATTGTTTATTTAAAAAATATATAATTGTATTTTTAATTTTAGAAATTATAATTTATTATAGTTTTTGACTTGATTATAAGCTTCAAAAATATTGTTGTGAACTCATATTAAGACACTAATAATATAAAAAATATATTAAAGAAAAGATTTAATATAATATTATATTAAATAGATTTTAATAATATAATTTATTACACTATTTTTAATTAAAATTATATATAATATAATATTCTATTTAATATAGAATTGTAATCAGATGGTTGGATGCTCTGTCTTTCCCACGGGCTTTGCAACGGACTGATTTCAAAAATTTGCAGATAGGGATGTGGTAACAACTAAATATTCCTCCCCGACAACGTTTCCTAACTTGATTCCCCTCAGACGAGTCCCTTCAATCCAAATGGTTGATCCTCTGATGACTATGTAAAATGGTCTCGTAAGAAATGTTATCAAAGGGGGTTTGCTAATAGGCGGAAAAGGAGGTCAAAGAAAGAAAGATTTGGAATGAGAAGGAAAGTGCATCATACTGCAAATCAAGGCACACAGAGATGGGTGTCAAAGGCTCGCAATGTGAATAAATAAACTCTGAAAAATAACCTTCTTAGAAGCTAATTTAAAGGATCAAATAGAGAAACTTTGAGCTAGGGATTCGATCAATAAGTTCTGGAGCTTTCTTCCTTTATAGTCAAAGCTCTACTCGTGGGTTTTTCAAAATTGGGAAGGTGCTAATGATGTTTTTTTCATAGATAATGGTAAAGGTTGTTTCATTGCAATCTTTTCTAGCAAGAGAGACAAGGATTCCATTCATAAATGTAAATCTCGGTTTATGAAGGGAGCTGGGTTATTTACACAAATCTGGACCCCAAATTTTAATCCTTATTCCTCCTTGCCTAAGTTCTCCTTCTGGGTATCACTGTTAGCATTACCATTAGGATATTGAGACATTCATTATATAGATTAAGATGCTAAACATATCATTTCTAAAAATAAATGAAATATTTTTATATAGAAATATACGACAACGTACATGGGTAAAAGCATGAAGGTGTGTCGCATTTTGGGCTAACCCAAAGGACTCGGCCAAGTAACACTCGATTGAATCCACGTACTCATTGCGTGGCTCCTAATGGTGCCTACATGGCTAGAGGTACTCGGTCAAGTCCCTCTCGGTCAAGTACCACTTGCATAATAAAAGTCACGGAAGACAGTTTAAGCCCCTCATTTGCATAGTGAGGGGCTAGCGGTGCAAAGAAGGGGGCTTGAGGACACTCAACCGAGTGCGAGGTAGGGGCCCCATTTTTTTACATTTTTTATTATTTTTTTTTAAGTGTTTTTTGTAATTATATGGTTAAAATTATATTTTAATGTTATAATAATATTTAATTTTTTATATTTTTTCATAATTATATGTATAAAATGGTTAGTTTTAATATTTTTATTCTGAAAACTAAAACCTTAAACCTTAAAACGCAAACCTTAAACCTTAAAATGTAAACCTTAAACCTTAAAACTTAAACCTTCAACCTTAAAAAGTTTGAAACTCAAACCTTCAACCTTAAACCTTTAGAAGCAATGGAGGAATTACACAACAGAGATACAACTAATATAAATAGATAATTGTGTAGCTATAAAAAAATATTATAATATAAATATCAAAATAATTATTATACTCACCTTACCCCCTTATTATGGTGATTCTAAAAACATCAAATTCTAACTTTCCCAAGGGACCCTCCTTAAGGTTTACACAACAAAAATTGTTGATTAAATAAAATAAATACATATTTGAGTAAACATTTCTTTGAAGAACCAAATATTGAATCAAGTGGAACTCCCCTAACTTTCTTCAAACCCTTGTAAAGGTGTATCTCTAAGTTGAATTCTTGAGCTATCCACTACAAAAACTCTCATATCATTGGCACCGTATTATTGGACTACCGTTGTCTAAGTTGTCTATTAATCCTTGTGAGGGCATAATTCCCAATCACAGTCTCGTGAACTCTCATGGAAACTATCTATATTAAGATTTTACACCAAATCCCTTATCTATCTCCAAAAATAATGCTTCACACTACATGTATACTTCATATCTATTAACATCTACAAGGGAAAACTAGAAATATATAGATAATTACAGCCAACAATGCTTCTTATTTATTACAAATAAAATGGGTAACTTTGAGAATATAGACATGAGAAGATGTAATCATATTTTGAGAGAGGAAGGTGTTTACACAAGCCATTAACCTGAACTTTTTTTATTTCTCCAATCCATTCATTTTTCTAACACACATGTTTAAACTTAAACCTTAAACATTTCACGAGTGTTCAGCATGTACACTATAGATGACATCAATACTACATCAGAGAACAAGAAAATAATTTAAACATAAATAATTTAAACTCAATTGCAAATACTTATATAGCCTTAGTGTATTGTAATAATATTACTAGATGCAAGAATCAAGTTTGTCATTTTTTCATGCAACGTGAACCTTGATATGTCTATCATTTTCATTTATCAATTTTTACAATTTCATGCAACATATCATGCAAGATGAAACATGCAAATATGTTTACAATAACCCATGTGTTTTCATTTGATGTGTATGCCATGCTAGTTTCATTTCTAAATAAAGGTCAATATATAAATTTGAAATCATGCTCCTTTCCTGAAATAATATGTTGTAGAAATTTTTTGGTCATTCAAAGAACCTTTAAACATCAACATTAATCAAAAATATATATTGAACCATTAATAAAAGACTAAAATTTTACTATACGAATGTAATTTATGTAATTATTCAATACATCTTAAGGAGACATGTACTATATAATGATTTGAATGCCATAGTGAAATGAAATTGTTTTTATTTTACAAGGTTTTTAATCCTTTTTGTTCAATGAATGTGTTGTTCAAAATTTACTTGTGTACATTTGAGGATTTGAATGTCATTTAAGGGGATCTGTAATACATTTAATGATTTGAATGACTTAAGGGGACTTTTAAATTTAAGTAATGATTTGAATGTTTTAGGGTTCAATGAAATCATTTTTAATTTACTTGAGCTTTGTAAAGTTTAATTTTAGATCTAATTCGAATGTATAGTTTGTACGTGTACTTGGTGTCATATATGTATATATACATGAGCTATTTTGTTAATTATATTTAATGTACATGTGCGCACTTGCAGTTTATACATCATACATGTCATGGCATCCATTGGTTCAAAGCCTAGTGTACATTGTGATATTGACCATGCATCACGTGCATCATCCCATGGTACTCCCCAGAGTAGGGAGAATCATAGATAGGGAACTATTTCTAGATTGCATGCCACTCTAGCTCAGCTAGAGAAGACGTTGCACAATAATTTCTTCCTCCCTAATAGGGATAGATTGGAATCCATTCATACTAAGCTTATGAGTATGATTCAGAAGGCTGAATCATGCAACCCCTATGATGACACCTCCATTGAGTGGATATGAAGCTAGTCTTAAGAGAATGTCTTAAGGCATGATGCCTTAAGTGGATATGAAGCTAGTCTTAAGGGGATATGAAGTTAGTCTTAAGGGGATGTCTAAAGGCACGATGTCTTAAGTGGATGTCTTAAGGGAATATAACTTGTCATGATGCAATATATAAGTAATATACATAATTACATTTGAACCTTCAAAGCATACATGTATCTCTAGTGCAAATAAGAAAGTATATAAGCCATAATTATATATCAAAACATTCGATCTAAATTTATATATATACCACTCCTAGAACTCAAACTATATAGTACCTCTTTGTATCTCTACTTCAAATATGAAAGTATAAGCCATAATTAAACAAGTTTCTAATCCTAAAGCTCCTGATACATATAGTCTCGATCCTCTCTATCTTTTATTATCTCTAAAAGAAATCATGTTCTTCAATAGGCAACCTCCACTTTTGGTTGTCACGTCCTTTTTTTGGCATTGTCTCAAATTGTAGCTTTGTCACTATAACCAAGTGACTGTAATATAGAACTTTTTGGTCAGGCATCTAATCAATAAATTAAACACCAATATTGTCTATCTTTGTTTGCTGATAATAGGTGCCTTCAATAACAACTGAAACAGTAGGATACTCTTGTCCATCACCATCTACAATTATTTTTAGCAATTTGTATTTTTCTTTTGTGCATCTTAGTAGATAACAATCTACACCTTCTGCATTCTCAAGATCCTCAACCATAGCAAAAATATCACCTAGAAAGAAATCATCTCATTAAAATCACTTGTCATAAATTTAAATTAAATAAAATATAAAGAGTGCACACACACACACACCTGTAACAACTAAATCAGAAACACATTCATAATCAGTTGAATATATAGGATCACGAATGTCTATGTCATTGTCATCATCTTCATAAGGAGGATTCCTGATCAACTGTTTCATTTTCCATTTTGAAACATATCCACGTGCAATATTCTCACATTGACTATAACTTGCATTGTTTTCAATACAATCGGCACAAAAACATGATCTTTCTCTTACTTGAATCAATGGAGGCTTATTGTTTCCTATACTCATCACTTGATGTAAAATTCTAATACCAATAATTGATTGACTATTGTAAGGATTGGATCGATCAATATCTTTTACATATACATGTTCGATGATATTCAAGCACATTTTGAGATCAATGTAAAGTTTACATGATATAAAAGTGAAATGCTTGTCTGTTAGATTTGCTGAACTACAAATCTTCCCAAGAAACCTGCATGCAAACACTGTCACGAGAAGAAGCAAGATAGAAGAGAAACAACTATGCTATGGCGGTCAATAGGCCAGAGACTGCAAATCCATTGTGCTAGAAATAATCTTCTATTAACAATGATGAAAATAATACAATCTCCTTAAGAAATACAAAGCGGTGAATCCTTATAAAGGATACCGAAACCCTAAAAGGGAAACTTCAAAGAAATAGAAACTGCCTAAGTG
>MU228365.1:1353764-1363982 GCA_018584345.1 Thuja plicata | reverse complement strand
ACAGGGCTCACTTCAGAAGAGTGAAAATTTGGGGTACCGGTCCCAGTGGTTTTTCCCTTAATAGGGTTTCCACGTTAAAATCCTTGTGTTATATGTGTATGGTTTATTACTTTATTGTTTTACATTCGACATATGTATTTATGGATTGACTAGTATACTTTGCATATTTACTGAGTATCGGTAAATACAGTTTATTGCTTATTGGTTATCAAGGAGAATAAGGATAGACAAGGTAAACCGCAGACAGCTATTTGTTTCAAATATTTCAAAGGCATACATCTTGTAGGGACTTAATAATTTGAGAAGTATTGATTGGTGGATTAAATTTTAAATTGGATAAATTTTTGAGGCCACTGATTCACCCCCCCCCCACCCCACCCCCCCTCTCAGTTATTACTAACAGTTTTCATATAGCATATTTTGCATCTTGATAGGAAGTTTGAAGTTCATATTTTTTTCAACTTTGTCAACTACTTCCATTATGAAAGTTTTCTATTTTCAAAAATCTTGTTCAAGCATTATGAAATTTTTCTATTTCCGAAAATCCTATACAACCAAAATTAACTCATTGCTTATATTTTTTGGAGATACAATTTAGTATGAATCTAAAAATGAGTATTAGTTTCTAATTATTGTGATAATTGATTTCTAATTTGTTGTTCAAATAAATATTCAATTTTATTTATTCAATTAATCATTATCATTAAAAATAGAATTTTGTTTAAATTTAATGATTTGCATTCAAAAAGGAAAATAAAAATAAAAAGTTGTTTATAAATCTAACTTTTCAGAATATAAAATACAAACAAAAAGGGAAGAAAGATGGAGAAAATTAGAAATTTCCTCCTATATCTAGATTTTAGTCTTTAACTTATTCAAAAAATATTATTAGTAATTATTTACTTATTTTAAAATCAAAATTAATTTAATTTAATGTATTTGTATTTGATAATTAATATAATTTAATTATTTAAAATATAAAATAAATAGTTTATCAATCTTAAAATGAATATTTAATTCTATATAATCTATTTGTATTTGTATTTTTTTTATTGCTAAAAGGTCAAGGCCAATGTATTATATTAATATTAAGAACATAAATACAAATGTCTTCATTCACTGTGGGCACTGGTAGGAAAGAATGGAGAAGAAAAATCTCCAGTCTTACCCAAGACCAAATTCCAGACCATAGAAAGTACATAACATATTTTTGTGGGCATACCCTCATTTACAGAGCCATATGAAGGCATACCTTCATTAATATTAATTTCCAAATCTAAGGGTGTACCCCTGGTTAGATTAACTTAATTGATATTACATAGGTCCCAGACCTGAATACTTTATTAACCCTTTTTTTATTTCGGTTGTAATATAGAGCCTTCAGTAACTTTAGCTGGGCTTTAGTACATTTATATATTTTCTATCTTCAATTGGGTTGTTCCTGCATTCATGAAACATCTAGAAAACCAAAGCTAATAATAATTGATTTTGATTAGCCAGTATGCAATATAAGGATTAGAAATAAGGGTAAGATAATAAACTTTATGCTTATTTCTAAAGTCAGATAATGTTTTGGTTCTACCTAAAAATGCATAACTCTTAGCCTATAGAGTTTTAAGGCTTCTAATGTTTCATTAAGTTTCTAGTCATAAGCCAAAATCATAATTAAAATCGGATGTGAATTATTGTATGATAACGGGTTTTGGGCTCTGCTAGGGTTTCATGTGTACGACGTCTTGTCTGTGTCTTTGCTTTGGGTTTTCCATCTGTCATACCACATTTATTGCGGGATTTTTGCATTAGGGTTAGCTTTTAGTATGGCTACTGCCAACTTTGGCCCAGCAGTTGTTGCTGGTGCGCAAGTTGAAGCTTCGGACAGCCATGGTGCCTCCTCTAAACAAACGTCCTCACAAGTTTGTCCTGAAGGTTTTTCATGAGGTAACCTTGATATTGTTCTTAATCTGCAAGAATTTGATTCTGCATGTGAATGGTTAGAAAAGCATACTCTGATTGGATATTTTGTGAGTCATACTCCTCCTAAAAGTATCCTCAAAGAATGGGTTAACAAGAGTTGGACCCCTCATGGGGTTCGCCTTGACGGTGTGCAAAACCTTACCAAAGGTTTTTTTCTTTTCCGCTTTTCTAACCCTTCTCAGGCAGAAGCGGTTTTTAACCATGGACTCTAGACTGTTAGGTCTTCCCTGCTTGTTTTCCAGAGATGGTCTCGAGACTTCACCATCTCAGACGATAAGAAACTTAGGGTTCATGTTTGGGTCAAATTTCCTAGTCTCCCCTTGCCATGATGGCCATTCATTGAGTCCATTGCTAAAACCCTTGGTAAGGTCATTGTCATGGAACATGACAAATTTTTCAATGCCCGTCCCTAGAAGCATGTCTATGTTAAGGTCGACCTTTCTAGGGACCTCAAAGACACTGTTGAAATTTAGATTGGTGCCCTCACCATTTCTTAAAAAGTGCTCTATTTGAACCTACCCAACACCTGCTATTAGTGTCAATTAGTAGAACACAAGATTAAGGATTGTCCATTAGCAACCCCTTGGGTTAAGTCACCACCAAAGGAAGCAACGGCCAAAAATTTGGAAGCCAAAAAAAAAAAAGAATGGACTACAGTTTCACGAAAAGGCAGGAATGCCTCAAGCTCCAAGATGACACAAGCTACTTCTGCCATGGTGTCACCTTCGGAACCCTCGGCTAGAAAATCTCCTTCTTCCAGTGATATGCCACTGTCGCTTGTTTCAAACCCTATTATCCAGGGGAAAATCCCTGTAGTGAGGCCTGCCACTCCTGAAGTGGTGCTCGCGCCGCCAGTGGATTCTTTAGTTTATTCCTAGCCTTTGTGTCAGTCTTGCAGTCCTGATGGACACACGGATGACCCAGAAAAAATGTGGTTTACCTCTTCTAGAGAATTACTCCCCAGCTTTGGCTCTGTTCCAGCCTTCTTGCAGAATAGTTTCTCCTCTCTTGGGGATGAGAAAACCATGCAAGAGTTTTTATGAATTTTTTGTCATGGAATGTGCGAGGTTTAACTGACCTCTCCAGAAAGTACTATGTGCAGGATACCTGCTGTAGACTTCACAGTCTAGATGTGTTATTTTTACAAGAGGTTAAGATCTCTGGGTTTCTTCTTAACTCTGCCTATTGTGTCATCTAGCCAGACGACATTGTTTTTTCTTCTCATCATGAAGCTGGTAAAGGTGGTGTTATTAGTATTCTGACACCTCGCATTCATTATTCTGTTATTGCTCATGGTTCTGATTCGATGCAGCGTGTCACCTAAATTTTTCTTTCTTTTCATAATCATTCTTTTGATGTCATTAATGTTTATGTCCCCAATGATGTTGTTGAAAGATCTCAACTTCGGCACTGGCTGGCAAACAATTTTCCTCCCACCACTTGGGTTATGTGTGGGAATTTTAATATGGTTGAGCTGGCCTCTGACAAGGAAGGAATTATACCTTTTTGCTGGACAGCTGGAGAGAGAGAAGCTTGGTATCACATGCGAAATAAATTGGGCCTTTTTGATCCCAATGCTAATCATCGCCAATAGGGTGGGGTTTGGCATACTTGGTCTAGTTTTAGAGCTGGCTCTGACCGTATATTTAAGAGGCTTAATCATGCTATGATAATGGCTCAATATTTTTTCTCCTTTTTTAAGGATCAAGGCCTACTTGTCATTCCTCTGACAGATGTTACCTTGTCAGACCACTTCCCTATTTCTTTCTCCATCACTTAGCAGTTTTCTGCCAGAAGGGCTGCCCAAATGCAGTTTTATCTCAACACGTCTGTGTTGACGCATACTGCCACTATTGCTCACATTCTTCAAGTCTAGAATTTAGAGCCTCGGCCCCACACTCATCTTGGTTGGATTCAATGGTGGAATGACACCATTACCCACACTGCTAGATTTCTTTGCATTTACGGTCGGCAGTTATCTTGTTACAGAAAATGTGCTTATGAAGCTAACACTAAGGCTCTTTTCAATGCTGCTGATTTGCTTGCCTTGAATCCCTTTGATTCTACTCTCCAGCTTGAGCTGGCCCAGCTTTTTCATGAGATGCAGATTGTTGATGCCTATGCTGCTCGTGGAGCTCAAGTGAAAGCTCACCTCCATTGGTTGGAGGTGGGCGATAAGGCCTCTAAGGAGTTTTTTCATGCTCTCAAAGCCCGTCATACCAATGTGGGTATTCAAAATATTAAGCAAGGATCTGACACACTTACGGAACTTCTGGCCATTCTGCAAGCTTTTGTTCAGCAATATGAACAAGTGTTTGGCTCACAGGGTAATTCTGCGGCCTGGGAAGAGGCTCTGAGGGCTTGTATTACTGTTACTCCAAACCGCCTAGCGGTCAAGAAACGTGCCTTTTATGAGCAATTTTTTACCATCTCTAACCTCAGAGAAGCGGCTTTCTCTATGGCCAATGATAAATCTCCAGAATACGATGGCTTCCCCTACGAGTTCTACAAACATCTTTGGGATGTTGCTGGTCCTGACCGGCACAAAGTCTATCTTGAGGCCTTTCACAATAAAATTTTGGGTACTTTAATTAATAAAGGAATTATCAAATTCATACCTAAATCTAGTGATTCGAAGGATATCTATAATTGGAGGCTCATCACCTTGTTGAATGTCTCCTACAAGATAATTGCCAAAGCTTTAGCCCTTAAAATCAGACATCTCCTTCCTCTTATTTTCCACCCGGAGCAAACTGGTTTTATTAAGTCCAGGTATATTCTTGACAACATTATTGCTATCTGGGAAGGGATGGAATGAGCTCGCCATTCTAAGCAGGCTACCCTATTTCTCAAAATTGATTTTTCCAAAGCCTATGACTGCATTGAATGGCCTTTTATTCTGGCTATGCTTCAAGCTCTTAGATTCGGTCCTCACTTTTCACAGTCTATGGAAATGATTTCTGGTGATGCCTCTGCTTGCATTACCATCAATGGGTCCCAATCTGATACTTTTGGGATTTTTTGATCCATCTGGCAAGGTTTTCCGCTGGCTCCTGTTTTGTATGTGCTTGCTACTGAAGGCTTTGGCTACTTGCTTGCCAACTCTATCTCCTATGGATTAGTTCATGGCATTTCTCTTCTTGATTCTTGTTCCCAACTTGTTAATGGCCACTTTGCTGATGACTCCTTTCTCACTCTTATTGAGGATGAGGAGAACATATCCAATGCCTTGCAGTGCCTGGACACCTTTTGTCAAGCCTCTAGATCTACTATTCAATGGTCTAAAACCCTTTGCTTCAGACAGTCTTTTCTTCCAATCCCTGCCTGGCTTAACAATATTGGCTAGAAATGGGTCCAACATGGGGAAGTCTTTCATTTCCTGGGTATTCCCTTTTCTTTCCATGGCTCCTCTGTGGATTTATGGAATGTTGTGATTTCCAAGATTGAAAAAAAGCTACAATATTGGATCTGCAAGCCTCTTTCGCTTGCTGGAAAGTTTCTGATTTATTCCAAAGTTTTGGCTGCTACGCATGTCTACTACTCCTCTTGTTGGGCTCCCTCAAAGGCTTCTTACCTCAAGCTAGAGCATTTTCTCTAAGATTTTCTTTGGGCCTCTAGTGTTGACAGCCATGGTTTTCATAGGGTTGCCTGGGAGTTCTGTTGCCTTCCTCGTGACTCTGGCGGCCTTGGCCTTCTCTCCACTCAGAGGCAGGGACTTTCTCTTTGTGGGAAGTGGATTATCCATGCTCTTACTGGTAATGAGGCCTAGAAAATTCTTGTCTGGCACTGCATCTCTTTGGGATTTCCTGTTCACAGGCCGGCCTGGAAAGGCATTGGTCTCCAGACCTTACTCACTATGAAGGAACCTATTCAAATCCAGGGTACCTTCGTCATCAAGAGAATTTGGAAAGCTTGGGAAGCTTTTAAGCCTTGGCTCCGATGGGATGGTGATGCCTTTTGCAATGGTCTATCTTTCAATCAGCAGAGCCTCTAGTGGTCTTTGTTGTTTTCTATTCAAGGCATCCCTTTGGCTAAGACTCAAGGGACTAGTGCTCTGTGTTTTTTCAAATGTGGCATCCAGACTCCCAAGGACCTCTTCTCTAGAGCCTCTATGGGTCTCTGTTCATGGGAGGATATGCAGGTGCAGTATCGTTTGGCTCGTTCTGATTGCCAGACTTTTGATCTTTTGGTTTCTGCGATTCCTGCCAAGGTACTTCATAAAATTGGCATTCAATCTGTTAGGGCTTGGTGGAAGGATTAGAAATGGTATCCTGCCATGCCTTTCAGCAATTTTAAGCCACGACTGGGCTATAGGTGGTTATCTCCTCATCTTCCGATGATAGATACCCTTAATCAGAGATGGCATCTTCATTCATCCACATCCCACTGGAGCTCTATCTTTCAAACCATCTGGGCTGCCATTACGGAGCCTAAGATGGCTCTCTTTTCATGGTGCCTACTTTTTCAAGGGCTCCTAGTTGGCCCTAGGCTCAAACATTTGGGTGTTCAAGACCCTCATTGTCCCTTTTGTGGTCACCCTGAATCCTTTTTGCACATCTTCTTGTTTTGTAGGAGAGCTCAACAGTATTGGCAGTGGATTCATGATTTCTTCAAGCCTTTTTGGCCTGAGCCTTTCTCTTGGCACATGATTGTCTTAGGAGATTCCCCTAGACATCCCTCCAAGTTTACCCAGATTTGGCATACTTTCAGGATGGAGATTTTGTTCACATTATGGAAAGATAGGAATGATGTTATTTTTTCTCACAGCTTTCTTGATACGAATGTTGCTCTGTATAACAAGGCTTGCATATGTAATAATGTTATGATGTAAATTCAAGTTTAGGCCAATAAAGTGGCCCTCGAGGTGGCTTACCTGCAGGAGCTACTCATTCATTGGATCAATGCTCCCTGTACTATTGCACGGGTTCCGCCTGATGCCATTTTTGTTGAAGGTACTCCTCCCAAAGGCCACCACCGTAGGTGCAACTCCTTGGCACGCCACTCATACACTTTATGTTTGCAGGCTCCCCACCCCCACTCTCTGAGAGGTGGTAGTGATGGTTGGTGGCACTGCTCAGCTTCTCCACCTCACCACTCTTCTGGGTGGTCTCTAGCATCGGCTTAGTCTACCCCTCTTGATGCTCCTGGTTCTCGTCATGGCTCTGGTTGGCCTCCTACCACCTCCTCCAAGTTTCACCACCTGGCTTTGGCCATTTCACCACCCAGGGTGGAAGAGAAAGAAAAAGAAGAAGCTGAAGATGATGGGTGGTCGCTTCCTGACCCTCCTGTCAACCCCAATGATGTGTGGGGTTTTGATGATAAAGATCCTCCTCCTTCTGCCACTGCTATTGCTGCATAATGGCTATATGCCTTTTCTTTTATGAATAGTTGTGCTTTGTATCCATCTTGGCCATGTGAACTTTGTGGGGTGATTCTTATGTCCCCCGGCCCCTTTTTTGTGGATATGTAACTTTGATATTTTATTAATTGAAAAGGCACTATTCATCAAAAAAAACAATTAAAATCAGGTATGACTACTTAAAAAAGAACTCATAAACCTTACTAGAGATCATAGATCGATATGTAATGAATGGAAAAGGATTGAATAGATGCATTACTATTCTTATTCAAGAAACTTATTCTAAGATATGACCGCTCCTTCAATAATTTAGAATAGTTGAAGGTCAAAGCATAATTTCCAAATAAATACTAAAACATCTATTTATATTATTCTATTTACCTTTCATTTCTTTTTGATAATTCTCTTTCCTTCTTCGATTGCTTTTGTTTCTGAGAATTGTATACTCTAGAAGATTTACCATTTTTCCTATGTTTAAGAACAAGATCCATTTCAAGAAAAAATAAACGTAATAGAAGTACCAATTCTGAGCTCACCCAAAGATCTTCATATAGGATAGATATTGTAATACGGTTTTTGTGGATCCCTTTCCTGAAGTCGGGACAGAGATTATTTGTGCTGGCTTCAAGATAAGAGATCTTCAATATGGAATTCCCTACCAAACCAAAGATGCATACCAATACTAAATAGAAAAATTTTGTCTATAACATTCCACTTGTTAGAGGTAAAATGACACTGAGAATTTAGAATAATCACTGCAGACAAATCATTTCATATTCCTATTTGCAGAGAATATAATTATGCAACTTGTATTTACTAGAAACATCATTCCAGTTGTCTAGTTTCAATACTTATGGATAAATATTCTTATAAATAAATTTAAAGCTAAGTTTAGAAAAGGATAGTAATTTATGGGTCATTATTTTAAAACTTCCTATTATTGACTAATGTCCCCATAATGCTTATTAAGGTGTTTCATCCTTATCTGTGGGAGTCTTAGGGGATTCCTCCTCCTTTCTTTTTCTACTTGGGCCTACAAAACATGTCTTAATTATTGTTGGTCCTTCATCTTCTAAATTATTGTAGCCATCTATGTCTGTGTTATCCACATCATCTTTGTGCCAATAGGTGTAAAACCAATCTTCTGTCTCAGGCGCCCTAACATGGAAATAATAATAAATGAATTCAAGGTTCCTTCTAACTATGGGGGTTCTCGATATTAGAGTAGCTAGGTCATCTGTCTCCCAGATGGGACATGAGGGGACAGGTTTGCCATTAATCATAGGTGTATTATAGAATCTAGGTTTTTTGATGGTCATATCTCCCCATATATTGTTACTTACTACATCTAGGCCTCCTAAGAATTTCTATTTGAATATGCAAGTAGAGAGTCTTCCTATAGTGGATTTTACTAGGTCAACTTGGATGGCAGAGGCTATAAACATAGAAGGTACACCTAAGTTTACATGATAGTGGTCATCATTAGTAAGAAATTCATATCCCAAAATCCTATAGACTGCCCTGAGAGTAAGAGCATGAGTACTCAACATTACAAACTTAAGTCTGTAAATAGTAATACCTTCTTCGAAAACTACTTGTGGCTTAGATCCTCTCAGTTTGATGGGGTTTGACATTATTACTAAGGAAGGAAGACTCAGCAAACCAAGAGAAACGTATTATGGAAATGAGGGAATGACCTCTTAAATATCGATTTGTGTGGTTTTCCTTATCCCTCCTATTCAGTAACCCAACATTTGGTATGCTTAGTCATTTCAAGATGAGTTTTTGATGAGGCATTCTTACAAGGAGTTAGGTTTATAATTATGTTATTTCCTTACAAGATGATCTAGATATTCTTATTAGTGAATCTATCATTAGATGGATAGGAGATGAGTTTGATTTGTTGTTTAAGGTTATATAGAAGCATGTTGTTTTTTAAGTTTTTAATATGTAAGTGGAGTGTGAAAATGGGACTCCCCAAGCCTAACTAATGTGTGGATTGTGATTATTTTACAATATTTTTATATATACATTTATTTATGCATTCCTAAATGTATGTTTGTAGGAGTTATTAAACTGTATAACAGTATATGTCTCCTTAACCATTGGGATTCTTTGAGTTCAATCAAATATGAGATCTAGGCATGGAGAGAGATCAGATGCAAACCACATAGAAGAAATCTAAATTTTCATATTCTATGCAAATCAAATTCCTCCTTGATTTGTATAAGTGCATTTGGACTAATCCTTTGAAATAAATAGACTGTATTTAATTTATTAAACTTAGGGATTGAGGGTTTGAGTATCTATGCTGCTATTTAAAATGTTTCTACTATTTTACCATCTTCAGGTATTATCACATCATCCTAGATTACATCTTATTTCATGTAGGAGTCAGCTTCTGCACTAACTAGTTCGTGGTATTTGCTTTAATCAATTGCCTATAAAGTAGAATTGCCTAGACATCTTTGGTTGAAGTGAGATATTTTCATATTAACTATGCCTATTCAAGAGATTCGGATAACTGTCATTCCTTCTCTTATTTTAGCAGCCACTTAAAGTTTGGAGGGTAATAATTTAATTCTTATATTTTATATTCACTATAATAATTGGAATATTTACCTAATCTATACAAGTTCTAAAATAAATATCTAATCTTTAAAATCATATTCTCATTTAATTGATAGTATTACTTTAATTGCTTTGAAATTTATATGTTAAATTACAAAACTAAGATAGGAGCTATTGAACAGGATCCATGACTTGAGGAGAAGGTTTGTAGCCTACAACGGTTATGTACTGGTTCCGTTTTAGAAATGTGAATGGATATAAGGCATAGCCGTGATAAATGTAAATAACCTATTATATATATATATATATATATA
>MU228365.1:1340832-1353714 GCA_018584345.1 Thuja plicata | reverse complement strand
TATATATCTGTGTGTGTGTGTGAGACTATCCATTTATATTTATCCCTCTATGTTTTAATAAACAATAGAAAGTTGCCTATAAGATTACAATTAACTTTACAACTTTAGGGTTGGCATCTCTGCATTTGAAAATAAACTACTATACTCCTATTCTCTAACCATAATTTGAAGAAAGAAAATTTAACTATCATATAAGAGAAGGGTTATGTAAGCCTTATTCAATGATGACCGTAGAAGTACAACACACCATCAATGATCGAGATCAATGTAATAATGGCTTGCACTATTATATATGTACTTAATAATAAAAAAATATTTAGAACTTATAACATCCAGTATGCCTACCCAAATTTTAAATCGTTATTTGAACATAATCAATACCTAATCTATTCCATTACTACATAAATATCTCGTCTTTAAATGAAATCATCTTTTACTTAATTGATAAAGTTACTTTACCTTCTTCAAAATTTATATACTGAAATTACAAAACTAGGATGGGAGCTATAGAATAGGATCCATTACTGAGACGGTTTGTAGCCTACATGAGTTATATACTAGGTATGTTAAGGTATCTGAAAGAATATAATACATAGTAGTGATAAATGTAAATGATTTATTATACATATAAGTATCTCTCTGTATATTTATTTATATGTGACTATCCATTTATATTTACTCCTCTGTATTTTAGTAAATAATGGACAATGGCCTATAAGATTACAATATTGATTTTACAACTTTAGGGTTGGTTACTCTGCATATCAAATTAAACTACTATACTCCATTTTCTAACCATAGTTTTAAGAAAGAGAATTTAACAGTCAAACTACCTACAATAAGTATTACCTGTTAAACATAGATTCATAATAGTTAACCATATATTTTTAGTTTAAAGTTCTAGAACATACTAAATCCTAGAAATATAGTCTGAAATTGTAATACAGTATAGCAGGGATTATTTACACAAAATTTTCAGAGGCAAGCCCTGATTCATAAAATACATATGTTTCTATTTAATTTTCTTAATAACTATATTATTTACTTCTACTAATTTCTAGGCTTATTTGTCACTGGTTTTGTCCTTCATCTTCTTGAAAACTATTAGCGCTTCGTCCTCTGAGCAGCACCCCTTTAGATTGCAAGTGTTTCATATGACACTAGGCAATATGATCCTTACATTTTGGGTGTCTTCTTCATAATATTCATTAGGGATGTTATACCCTTCTTCTCTCCAATAATCCATGACCCAGGTTGTTTCCGGTTTATTTTCTTGCAAAGACTTCAATAATAAATCCATGTTCCTCTTCATAGCTGGCAAAAAAGTTTCAAAGATTGCTTCCTCTCCGTGGACGAGTATAGGGCATTTCTGAGAAGCTGTAATGTTGGGTATTTTTCCACATCCATCCTCATGTATATTTCTGGATATGGGATTCATCTCTCCTTATCAATATTGTGAACATCTTTATCTAAACCTACAAGGATATCATCTTTGAAGATTTTCCTAGGAGTATTGATGATTTCGTCCTTTAGGTAGTCCACTACCATTTCCAGTGAGATGAAGAGTCTGATGATATGACCATTCACCCTCACTGTGAATTCATTATTGAAATAAAATTCCCCTAGGCTCTTTTCCAGCACCCTTCTACTCACATCTAGAATGTTCAATAGTATGTTATTTCATCGCTCTGGTAATATGGGACCCTGGAACGTCATTGGTCTCTTCCCAATTTTGGGAAAGATGAGTACATTCATATCCATCAGATTAATTCTCAGTGGTTTCTATTGGTTTTCATTCCTAAATCAGAATGCATGCCTAGTCTATTTAAGTTTTCCTTTTATTTGCAAAGTTTCCAGATTAAAGTGTGTGTAATTTAGAGTTTTATTTAGATTTATTATTTTTGCATAAGCACATCACACCTCATTATGATGGTGGATTTGGTTTTAATAATGGGAAAATTTAGTACTTTGATGCGTGTGCTTCCTAACTTAAATAGGCCAGCTCATAAGATCTTTGGCACAAAGATTTTTATTAATTATGTGGTAATCCGAGTTTGATATCATCATTATGTGAATATATGCTATAGTTCTAAATCATTATGTATTAATTTAGCTAGTCCTTTGAGATAAGGAGGAATTTAGATAGTGCTTGAATAATTCTATCTATTGTTATTTAATTAATTTTTATGAATATATACGGTGATTAGCCTTATCTGCCTATATGATAAGGTGTAGATTTAGTGGATTTTGGGATATAGTTATATTATTTTGCTTGAAGTTACTCTTATTCTATGGGGTAGATTTGTTGTATTTTATAAGCACCTAATAGAAAAGTTAGTCTATAAGTCACGTCAATCTATTACTACCTAAAATTTCAGGAGTTAATTTACTATTTATTACTTTCCAAAAGATATTATACATTAACTTGTTCACTTTTTATCTATTGTGATTAGTAACCCTTATAGGGCTCTAATGAATTCAGGATTAACATACCTAAATGATTTTCCATCTGCTCCTAGGTTTGCTATATTATCTGATTTCTTGTTTCCTTCTCAGTATATATGTTTGATTTCGACCTCTTTGAACATAGTAAGATTTTCTAGGGATTTTTCAAGGATGGCATTGATTTTCCAGTTAGGGTTTTGTTGTATTTTAAGGGCGTTGATTATAATTTGGGAATCCCCTTCAATTTCTAAGTTTAAGATGCCTAATTACTTACAAAGGTATAAACCTTCCATTGTTGTTATCATTTCAGCCATATTATTGGTTGAAGAGTCAAGAGGTTTGCATAGTTCAACTATCTTTTCTCTCTTCCTTGAATGGATGATACATCCAATACTAGCAACCCCAGGATTACCTCTTGCAGCTCCATCAAATTTTAGCTTATACCACCCTAGTTTTGGTGGAGACCACTGGCATTGTGATGATGACATGTAACTGATTGAATGTTTGAAGATATTAGGTTGATCACCGAAATGCAAAAAGATAATGCAATACATTAAATCAGTTAATGGAGTGTGTTGTCATTGATGTCAACTTGATATAATCTAGTCGGTTATAATCAAAGTGTCAAAGACTTTCAAGAATCAGAGGGATATAGATTATTTTTTTAGTAATGCATAAAAGACAAGCATTCACTATGTGACTTCAAAAACTGACGGCTAGTGGAACCTGATGGACAGAGATCACCGAAAGTCAAGTCATAGTGATGCCTAAGAAAGAACACTGATGAGCATTACTGATGAGTAGAATTGCAAGCATACCCAATGGATAGAATAATAATGTAAACCAACGGAGAAGCCTTAGGAGAACTAGAGTGTTGACTGAAGCTATCAAAGAGTTAGAACACCAAAAATTAATTGTAGTTTAGAAATGACAAAATATCTAGTTGGCAGAGCTAAATATAGACTTAACTGGTAGTTATCATTGTTTTCATCGACAAGATAAAGCCAGAGATGAGTAAAATATTTAAAGCTATTTTGTCTAGTTGGAAAGAAGATCTCTGTGAGATAAAACATGATTTTTTTCTTTAAATCAGATTGGCTAAGATTGCAGATCACACCAAGATCAAGAAAATCAAGAACCTAACAACGGTGATATCATGTCTATAAAGAGACAACTTAACTCATTACGAATTAAGGGGATTGAATGAAAAAAAGGATGTTGGAGAGAAACTGATGAAGAACAACTTCATACAGTCCTAATTAATCAAGCTAAGGAAAGAGTTAAATATTTCTGCGAACACCAAGAAACAGAGCATAGTATCACCGAGAATAACAAAAGTGGAGAAAAGGTATTAAAAGGAGATATTGATCATATTAGTTTTATGAGCTTACAATAGATCTAAAAATCTGAAAGTATAAGTTGTATATGTGCACAGATCATACTATTTTAGTCTAACAATTGATTCAGAAAGTCTCTTAACCAAGCAGGATTTAAAGATCCTTTCTATATTGAGATACATCCCAAGGAGTATCAAAAAGTTTGATCATGAAGATAGCATGAGATGCCAGATACCATTTGACAAACTGGAAGAGTTTGGACAACGAAGGTAGCATAGAAATGCCTGATATCCAGTGACAAACTAATCTTTTAAATCCTCTAACAAGGTCACACCTAACAATGTGTTTGTAACCTTTAACAGGGTTGGCTCTTCACTGAGCTCACTTCAAAAGAGTGAAAATTTTGGGTAACCGGTCCCAAGTGGTTTTTCTCTTAGCAGGGTTTCCATGTTAAAAATCCACGTGTCAATGTGTTTATGAGTCATTACTTTAGTGTTTTGTATTACACATAGCTAATCTGGATTGATTGGTATACTCTAAGTAATTTACTATTTTTGGGTAAATTAACAAACTTCTATTCAGTAAACATACAAAATAAGGTTTAACAAAGCATTCCGAGCAGTAGTAATTTGATAAGTATATTTGAAGGCATTCATCTCATAGGAATAAAGATAACTAGAGGCTTAATATTTTGGTACTAATTTCTTGGGTTGATTAATTAGAATATTTTACCCCCCCCCCCCTCTCAGTTATTACTAACAATTGGTATCAGAGCTTGTGTGCTTAGAAATGGATTTTAACAACTCAAGCAAAAGATCATAAGATGAACAGACAAGATGTGCCCAAGTTGAATAAAGACAAATTTTCATCATGGAAAATTATAATAAGACTCCACCTATCAGGTATTGGAAATGATGTTACTCAATACCTTGATACTGAATATGTGTTGCCTACAGGACCTCACACTCTTGAGATATTAAGAGTAAAGCATGAGCATAATTGCATGATGATAGAACTTGCCTCATCACTCTCTGATGTTGAGTTTGAAGATGTCAAAACTTGCACCTCTGCAAAGAAAATGTGGGACAAGTTGAATCTGGTACATGGAGGAGATGCTAATATACTAAGAGCTGAGGCAGAAAGCCTAAGAGGGAGGTTTGATGACCTGAGGATGAAAGAAGGAGAAAATATCACTTAGTATAGTTGCAGAATCAAAGAGGTAGTCAATGCTATCTAAGGAGTTGGAGGTGTACTTGAAGAGGAGATAGTGGTAAGTAAAATCTTAAGAACCTTACTGCTTGTATATGCTATTAAAGTTTCTGCTATTCAAGAAATGACAACAGTTGCAAACAATATAGTTACTCTAGATAGTATGATTGGTAGACTGATTTCATTTGAGATGAATAACTTTGATAATAGTGTCTTACCATCTATAGAATCTGCAGTTAGATCTGCTCTAAGGATAAGTAATTCAAGTCATAGACATGCTATTAGAAATGATAGTGAAAGTGATAATGAGGATCAAGGACTTGAGTAGATTGAATCACTAATGGAAAGAAGATTGCAGAGAGGAAAAGGTAGATACAAAGGTAAATTACCACTTGTATGTTTAAATTGTAAAGATGTTAGACACTTTCCTACAAGATGTCCAAATAGAAGAAAAGATGACAAAGGTAATGACAAATCATATGAGAAGAAGTTTGATAGAAGTGATAACAGAGATTACCGAAGCAACCGACAATCTAAAAAAAGAGATACCCGAGCCTACAAGGAAAAAGGGAAGAAATATTGTTACCTAGCTGAGAAAAGAGATGATGACAGTGAAACTAAATTAGAAGAAGACATTGAGATGGTATTTGTAGCCATGAAGGATGATTTAGATGAAGAAGAAGAAAGGTAAGTAGAAATTGCACTCATATCTAAAATTAGTAAGAATGATGTTTGGATCATAGATAGTGGCTGCACTCACCATATGACCGATGATAAACAAAATTTTGAGACTTTTGAATACTATAATGGTGGTTTAGTAAGAATGGTAAATGATACACCTTGTCCAGTTGGAGGTAAAGGAACTATAATGTTGAATAACCTGATCAAATGTGAAAATGCTTACTGGGTTAAAGGACTAAATTATAATTTGTTAAGTGTTTCACAGCTGAATAATACAGGTCACTGAGTGGCATTTGAAAATAAGAAGGCAAAGCTCTTCAATGAATCAAGAAGGTTGATCGGAACCGATGAGCAGACAAAAGGTAATCTTTTCTATCTTGATGACACTAACACCACTTATCTAATGGCTAGAAACGAAGACATATGATTGTGGCACAGAATATTGTGTGATGTGAATTTTGACAACGTGATAAACATAAGCAACAAGAGGAATGTTAGAGGCTTACCAAGTATGACTAAGCCCGAGCATATCATGTGCAAGAATTATAAAAAAGGTAAGATGACAAAGTATAGTTTCAAGAGTAAAACCCATACATCTAATGCAATTCTAGAATTAGTCCATACTGATCTATTTGGACCCATGAGGACAAAGAGTTACTATGGAGATAGGTATTTTATTCTCTTTGTTGATGATTATTCTAGAATGATGGCAGTTATGTTCTTAAAAGATAAATCAGAGGCATTCAAGATGTTCAAATGGTATAAGGCTATGGTAGAAAAATAGAGTGAAAAGAAATTGAAATGCTTAAGGTCAGATAGAGGAGGGGAATTTACTTCAGATGAATTCACTAACTATTGCAATGAGCATGGAATCAAAAGATAGGTTTCTGCACCGAGACCACCAAAGATAAATGGAATTACTGAAAGGAGAAACAAATCAATTATTGACTGTGCAAGAACATTGATGATTGAGAAGAGCATCACTCAACATTTTTGGAGGGAAGCTATCAGTACTGTTGTCTACACATTAAATAGAGTACAATTGAAGGACACAAAGAAGACACCCTATGAGCTTTGGTATGGTCATACACCCAATGTAAGTTACTTCAAAATCTTTGGTAGTCAATGTTATATTTTGAAGGATGATAGAAATGGAAAACTTGACTCCAAAAGTGAAGAAGGAATCTTTCTAGGGTATTCAACCAAAAGCAAGGCTTATAAATGTCTTAACAAGTCATCTAACAAAACCATTGAAAGTGCAAATTTGAAAATAGATGAATTTGCAGAAAAGAATGATAAGGATAGTAGAAAAGAAATAGAGGACTACAACAGGTTTTTTTATATAGAAATTGACACTCTACTCGAGCAACAATGTATCACTCCCGAGCAACAGAACATTGCACCCGAGCATCAGGCTGCAATTACCAAAAATTAGGAAAATCCTCAAGATGATGTTCCGAGTGATGGAGATCAAAATGAAGGTCAAGAAGATGATTAGAATGATGAACACAGAGCTGAACCAAAACTTGCCAAGTATGTTAGAAGACATCATCCATAGAATTAAATAATAGGAGACAATAAGGTTGGAATGAGAACAAGAAGTAAGTCACTGGACACTAGATGTTTACTTTGTGGTTTTGAGCCTAAATCTGTTAATACTACACTTGAGAATGAAGAATGGGTCAGTGTTATGAATGAAGAAATAGAAAAGATTGAGAAGAATAGTACATGGATACTAGTACCAACATAAAATGAAAAGAATTTCATCAGTACCAAATGGATATTTAGAAACAAGCAAGGTTAGTATGCAAGGGATATGCACAAGAAGAAGGTATTGATTATGGAGAAACCTTTGCACCCGTTCCTAGACTAGAAGGAGTTAGAATCTTACTTGCTTATGCTGCATTCAAAGAATTCAAGGTATACTAGATGGATGTCAAATCTGCATTCCTAAATGAAATACTGGAAGAAGAGGTATACATTGAACAACCAGAAGGGTTTGTTGATCCAGACAAGAGAAACATGGTATGTAGACTACATAAAGCCTTGTATGGATTAAAGAAAGCACCTAGATCTTGGTATGAAAGACTTCACTCCTATCTCATTAGCATTAAATTTGTTAGAACAAGTGAAAATTGAAATCTGTACTTAAAAGAAGATACCGATGGTAATATTATGATTGCTGAAATTTTTGTTGATGATATCATTTTTGGGGGAAATAAATTGTTATGAAAATCCTTTGCTAATGAAATGAGAAAATAATTTGAAATGTCTATGTTTGGGGATATAAAATTCTTTCTTTGTTTATAGATTCTTCAACAAGATGCAGGCATACTCAATCTAAATACATCAAGGAAGTACTGAAGATATTCAAGATGGAAGACTCCAAACTAGTTGGAACACCTATGGTTACCGGATGTAAGCTAACAAAAGAAGACAAATCCAATGAGGTAAATTAGACCTTGTATAGATCAATGATTAGAAAACTAATGTATGTTGTTCATACCAGACCAAATATAGCACATGCAATTGGAATAGTTGCAAGATTCTCTGTTGATCCCAAAAAATCACATATGACTATTGTCAAGAGAATTCTGAGATATCTTAAGAACACCGAGGACTATGGCTTATGGTATAAAAGAGAAGGAAAATTTGACCTACAAGTCTATACAGATGTTGATTGGACTGGAAACATTGATGACCAAAAGAGAACAACTGGAGGAGCATTCTTCATGGGTGACATACTTGTCACATGGATCAGCAAGAAGCAAGGATGCATCTCTTAGTCTACTGTAGAAGTAGAGTATGTGGCTGCTGCTGCAAATTGCTCCAATATTGCATGAATCAAATAGTTGCTAGAAGGTATGAATATGAAGATTCTTGAACCATTAATTATCTATTGTGATAATACCAGTGCAATTAACATTTCTAAGAATCCAGTCATGCATGCTAAGACTAAGCATATTGCTATCAAATATCACTATCTAAGAGAACAAGTGAAAGCAAAGGAGGTGATACTAGAATATGTTCAATCAAAGGAGCAATTAGTTGATATATTCACCAAGACATTACCAAAATATACATTTGAGTACCTGAGATAGAGACTAGGGGTACAACCCTTTTCTATCGATCAGTAAGCTGACTAGGAGGATGCATCAGCCTACACATAATCTGAAGATCATTCATGTTGATGCAAAAATTGAGATGAACAACAACAGATACATCTATACACAGCAAGACACAAGTATGTACCAAACACCAGAGACATTGTATTGCTGATGGATAGGGAAATTCAAGGATTATATTAAATAAAGAAATGGAAGATGATATAAAAAAAAAATTTTGTTTGGCATTGTTGTCAAAGGGAGAGATTATCTCATTATCATAAGGGAGGAGACTCATTATCATAAAGGAGAGATAATCTCATTGATCAGAAAAGATTATATCATTATCCATGAAGTGAAGTTCCTGAGAATCAAAAGAAAGAGTTAATCAATATTCAAAGTGAGAGAGATTGATTACATATAAAATATCCATCTAAGGGAGAGAAGTAACAAAGGGAGAGAGTTCAAACAAAGAGAGAAAATTATTTTTAAAGGAAAAAGAGATTATCAAGAAGAGGAATAGTCAAGGCAGAGCACATATCAGAACAGAGACATTAGATTCTACATCTATCCAGTAAAGGGATTAAAGATTGAAGAAACCATTCTGCAAGAAACAAATCTAAGCTATTTGAGCTTACCGAAAGCCAGACATTTGTAATAGTTACAATAGGAAAGATTGATGAAAATATTATATTTCATATTGTATTAGTAATAGTATAGTATAGTATGATAATGTAGTATGTTGTCATCAATGCCAAAGGGAGAGATTGATGACATGTAACTGATTTAATATTTGAAGATGTTAAGTTGATCACCAAAATGCAGAAAGATAATGTAAGACATTAAATCAGTTAATGGATTGTATTGTCATTAATGTCAACTTGATATAATCTAATCGGTTATAATCAAAGTGTCAAAGACTTCAGAGAATCAAAGAGATATATACTATGCTTTCAGTAATGCATAAAAGACAAGCATTCACTATGTGACTTCAAACATTGATAGCTAGTGGAACCTGACGGACAGAGATCACTGAAAGTCAAGTCACATTGATGCCCAAGAAAGAACACCGACGAGCATTATCGAAGAGCAGAATCACAAGCATACCCGACGGCCAGAATCATAGTGTAAACCGACAGAGAAGCCCGAGGAGAACTAGAGTGTTAACCGAAGCTATCAAAGAGTTAGAACACTAAAAGTTAACTGTAGTTCAAAAATGAAAAAATATCTAGCTAGCAGAGCTAAATATAGACTTAACTGGTAGTTATCATTATTTTCATCAACAAGATAAAGCTAGAGATGAGTAAAGGATTTAAAGTTGTTTTGTGCAGTAGGCAAGAAGATCTCTACAAGATAAAACATGATTTTTTTCTTTAAATCAGATTGGCTAAAATTGAGGATCATGCCAAGATCAATAAAATCAAGAACCTAAAAATGGTGATATCATGTCTATAAAGAGACAACTTAATTCATTATGAATTAAGGGGATTGAATAAAAAAGAGGATGTTGGAGAGAAACTAATGAAGAACAACTTCATACAGTCCTGATCAATCAAGCTGAGGAAAGAGCTAAAGATTTTTGCAGACACCGAGCAATAAAGCATAGCAAAACTGAGCAGAACAAAATTGGAGCAAAGGTATTAAAAGGAGATATTGATCAGATTAGTTTTATGAGCTTACAATAGATCTAAAAATTTGCAAGTATAAGTTGTATATGTGAATAGATCATACTATTTCATTTTAACCATTGATTCAAAAAGTCTCATAACTGAGAAGGATTTAAAGATCCTTTATATATTGAGATACATCCCAAGGAGTATCAAAAAGTTTGATCATGAAGATAGCATGAGATGTTAGATACCATTTGACAAATCAGAAGAGTTTGGATAAGGAAGGTAGCAAAAATTCCCGATAGCAAGTGACAAACTAATCTTTTAAATCCTCTAACAAGGTCACACCTAACACTGTGTTTGTAACCTTTAATGGGGTTAGCTCTTCACCGAGCTCAATTTCGAAGATTGAAAATTTTGGGTAACCGGTCCTAAGTGGTTTTTCCCTTAACAGGGTTTCCACGTTAAAAATCCATGTGTCAATGTGTTTATGAGTCATTAATTTAGTGTTTTTCATTACACATAGCTAATCTAGATTGATCGGTATACTCTAAGTAATTTATTATTTTTTGATAAATTAACAGACTGTTATTCGGTAAACATACAGAATAAGGTTTAACAAAGCATTTTGAGTAGAAGTAGTTTGATATTTGAAGACATTCATCTTATAGGACTGAAAATAAATAGAGGCTTAATATTGTGGTACTAAGTTTTTGGGTTGATTAATTGGAATATTTTTTAGGCCACTGATTCACCCCCCCTCTCAGTTATTACTAACATGTGATCTGGTTGTTTTACTCTTTATTCCCCCAGGGCCAAATTGGGGTAGTACAATTAGGCCATTCCAATTTTTTCGCATAGAGTTATCCCATAAGGAGAAGATTCCTTCTTTGTGATGTGATTTGCTAAGCCTGTTATTTAGAGTTTCAACAATGCTAATCTCAATTTTTTCAAGGACTTTCGGGGGCATCTCAGTGTTTTCAAAAATTATTCTATTTCTTTCCTTCCAAAGTTCCCATGATACTATGGAGGGAGCTATTTTCCAGATGTCCTTATACATATGGGATTTGAGATGTGTGGGCCAACATTTAATAAAGTCTATAAAGTGTTCATTATTGGCAGAAGGCTGATTTACCTTTAATTTTATGTTACTCCAACAAGATTGGGAATAAGGGCAATTAAATAGGATGTGGTCAATAGTTTCTTCTGCATGTTGGCATAGACGACATCTTGAGGGGCCTTCAAAACTGAGTTTTTTAAACCATTCTGCTATAAGAATACATTCTTGGAGGGCCTCCCATAAAAACATACCTGATTTTGGTGAACAAGCTTTATCCCAAGAGAGTTCTAGAGGTAGGTCAATTTTTTGCAAATGCAAGTTGTTCAATATGAGGTTGTAACCATCCTTGACATTGTAGTTTATGTTATTAGAACTCGCCCAAATTAATTTGTCTGGCCTATTTTTAAGGATGAACTGTCTGCTATTAAGAATGTCCATGATTATATTCTTTTGATCCTCATTCAGAGATGTTTGATCAAATGACTTCCAAGTCCATCCTGAAATAGAGTTATGTTGATCTTTTCTAATGTACTGAGAAATTTTGTCTCCCCATTCTTGTATAAGGGTATTTTTAATATTGGGGTCAAGATATAATTTATCAATAGCTCCATAGCCCCCCATGAGTCTTCCTAGAAAAGGATATCATCATCATTGCCAATATCCCATGTCATCTTATTGTCTATTAGGGCCCGTTTGGGTACTAGAATACCATATCCTGGATATGGTCAATTCAGGAAGATGTTGCATATTCAGGAAGATGCTTTTCCTCAAAATGAAATCTGGAATATGGACTGACCCGTTTGGTTCACTCGGAAGATGAATGAGAAGATGCATAAGGAATTTTAATTTGTTATTTTTTAATTTCTTTGAATATGGTGTATATATATACACACATGCACACGTGTGTATATATATATACATACATGTGTGTGTATATACATATGTATATATTCATGTGTATATATATACACATGTGTATATGTGTATACATGTGTGTATATACATACATGTATACACATATATATGTAACCACCTGAATTTGGTCTGTTCCAACTATGGACCCTATTTGCCCTAAGTGTGATCATACCCTTGATTATGTCCAAACGACCCTATTACTGCTTGACATAATTCTTCAAATCAATTTAATGTCCTAGGTGATTTTTTATCACTAAATTATATTAACTATTATAGCCATATAATTTAAATCAATTCAGACCAATTAAATCAAACCAAAATCAAACATGGCTATAGTATTTAAATATAAAGGAATTAAATAAATCCCTAAATCAAATACCCACTTGCAAATAACCTATTCCCCTGGCCTATTTAATTTAATTAAAATGGCTATAGTCCCCTAATTATTAAAAAGCAATTTCATTGTTTAAATAATTAATTCCTATATTTCTAAATGAATTAAATAAGTTTATTTCATTTAT
>MU228365.1:1327727-1340673 GCA_018584345.1 Thuja plicata | reverse complement strand
AGGTCCACCTTCTCAAGCCATCCTCCCATGCTTCTTAAGGGCTTTCATTAATACCTTATTAATGAGAAGACCTTAAGCCTATGTCTCTCCCATGCCTTATTAATGCCTTGGGCATTAATGCCTCTTACACTTCCATTTATGAGTCTCCTAATTCATAAATTCACCTTGTCCCCCCTCTCTCTCTCCCATTCTTCTATAAATAGAAGCCTATTTTGAGAGCAAAGGAGCCTTCACATTAAATCAAAAATTACATTGTTATGCTGTTGGATTACTCTTAGAATCATATTGCACTCATTATTCCATGCTTTTGCATTGTTTTCATTTCATCTTTTAGAGCTAGAATGTATGTTTTATCATATCTTTAGCTTGTTTTTAATCCAAAATCCTTCATGCTAGGTTGTATTCGTCACTGATTTATAGCATATTCTGAGGGATAATATGTTATTAATTACACTCTTCATAGTTAGAAGGCAATAAGTCAGTTTTAGTGGGTTTTACATGCTTTTCTAACCCTTTTGGACTAATGCAATGACTTATTGAGTGTTTGTGTTATTCTCAACAGGTTCCCAAATACACACGCACGTTTTTGGCGCCCACCGTGGAGAACAATTTTCAATTAGGCCTCATTTTCTAACACTTTTTTGGCAATTTGCAGGCTCAAGAATCAGACACAGGATCGCATTTAATCTTGCAGGATTGCATCCTGAATACGCCATTGTATCACGTAAATTATGGCTCGCATCCGGGATTTCCCAGATCATTTTTGGTTTTGGCTCGCATTTGGTAAATAGGCTCGCATACTGGATACTATATCGCATTCAGTAGGACCTTAGGCTCGTATTTTGTTGAAAAAAACTTGTCTACTTCGTTTGCCTAATCCTAACAAGTCTAACAAGTTGTGCTTTTTGTATTTTGCAGCTTAACAAGTGTTTTGCAGGTATTTTTGGTAGTTTTCATGGAGTTGGGTTAAAAGGATGGTAATATGGTTTTTATAGGTTACTAAACCCCCCCCGTCTTCACTTCTATTTTATCTATTTTTCAAACACTTAAGACCATTTTCTCCACTTGCTAAAGCAACTAAATATTATGCTCTTTTCCTCTTGAGGAAAATCAGAAAGTCGGACGTTGTTTTATCATTTGTGACAAAATTAGGCGTAACTAAACAAGAAAACACACTATTTAATTCATTTTTGGGATAGTAATTAAATAAAATAAAGCATTAAATATGTGAGTTAATTGAACAAGTTCAATCGTATAATTACTTTTGGAAATCAGAAATTGAACAAACACAAATCACTAAATCAATGTGGTAATTGAACAAGGCAAATTTCCCTTTCAAAGCATCTTGTTTTCTCTAAAATAGGAACCATTAAATCAAGCTCAACATAGCTTGAGGGAAAGAACATTGTTTTAAGTGTTTGAGGAGAAAATGGCATGGACTAGGAGAGTATGCTCTTCTTCTTTTGAAGAATCAAAAATCTAAAAATCCTAAGCTCGCCAATCCTGGTTACCGATCTTTTAACAGTAGAGGGCCTGCCGGTTGAGGAAAAAATCTCCTGGGAATGACCCAAGTGAGAAAAGGTCTTACGCCAACCCTTCCAACTCACTATAAATAGTTTCTTCCTTGTAGGCCAAAGCCTCAGAAGATGGAACTGGTTTTGTTCTTGGAATTTTGACATCATTCCTTGAACATATCAGGGTATATATAGAGCTGAGCCACTTGAATCTTTCTTGTGAGAATATATATATTCAGGTACTCATAGGGCTATACGCTTGAATTTTTCCTTGTGCAATTCTATGGGGGACAGTTTCAAACAAATTGCCCAATAATCTACAACAAACTTCAACTAAAAGAATTCCCGATTCACCCCCGAAATGGTGATAATCTTTGTGCAAGGCAAAAAGTAATTGCCCCAAGACACTCATCATACCGTGCCCTCACTTGCGTTTGGAGTTGGCTAATACAACATCATGACTAGAGCCATTGCATGCTTGGTGATGGCTGTATTCTGATTAGCATTTGAGTGTGTGCCTAAGTCAATGAGCAAAGATTTTCATCCTCCACCTAGGAAATAGGACAAAAAGAGTGTTTGTTTCACCCTCTTAACAATGCAAATTGTTTGACGTGTTCAAAAGGTCACTAAAAAGATAAGCTCCTCAAAACAATCAACAACTTTCAAACCCTGGAGTACATGTTTTTTTCATGCCCTACAATACCTCTTGATGCAATCTGGAAACAAACAACTTCACGCTCCTCAAAAAAAAAAATTTCAAAATTGACCAAAACTGACAAGAACATCATAAGATCGCATCCTATTTTTCCTAAGTCGTATCCTATATTTAGGATCATATCTAGTGCATTGAATTGCATTTAGTCAGCATATAGCCACATCCAGGTTTTAGGATTTCATTTGGTGCCATCAGAGGCTTGTATCTGGGAGCTTGCATTCAGGACAATGGGCATTTCTAGCAGTTTTTCTTAGGAAGTCTAAGTTGTTTTAGGTACCCTTTTTGCTCTTTAGCTGGTCCTTGTTGTCTCTTCTGGTCTCCCTACTATTATTTTCAAACACTTTCTAAGCACCCACCTTGCATGCTCAGTCAGTCTTTCATGATCAGTTCAATACGTGTGGTCTACCCATTCTCTATCAATAACTTGGTTCCCAGCTCACTATCAGGGCTTTCTAACCCTCTAACACTAGAATTATTTACATCCACCAACAATAAATAGTTACTTCTACCTAGACACACCCACTTGAACAATCTGAAATCCTTGCTTGCACTATTGGGAAATGTTAATGAAGTTGAGGAACAAACTTCATGGTTAACACGAGATGCACAAGTACACAACTGAAGGATCAAAAGTACCTCCTAAACACCACACTTTCAAGGAGAAACTTCTCACAGTTCCCTTTTTGATCTAGATTCACCTCCAATGGATAGCAACACTATCGAATGGAGTAAGGCCTTTGAGGGTTACAATGATGGCAAACACGCAATATCTGAAGGCACGAAAGAAGAAGAAAGACCCAAGTTTGAACATAATCCATTTGGGTCAGATAGTGAAGAAGAGATCCCTAAAGATGAGTACGAGAAACTCAAACAAAGTAAAAGGATCCACAAGTTATTAGAACGGATAATCAGTGATGATAAATAAAATTACTTCCTCTATCTAGCATCCACGAGTGTCAAGTTACCCAAGGATTATAATGTGGAAAATCTCAAAGATAAGGAAGTACCAAACCCCATATCTATCCTTACCAAATAGCTCAATCAGATGCAAACAAAACTCACCAATCTCAAACAAGAGAAGGACAAACCTAAAACAAAATACTCTTTGGACACCATTTGTCCATTTCCTTTCGATAAGAGTATCACTATGGTCTTATTTTCTCCTAATGTGGCAAGGCCAAAGTATGACAAGTACATGGGAGAAATTGATCCACACGACCATGTAAGAGAATTTTGTGCTCTAAGTATTGAGTACATGCACAAACCCACTTACCTCATGTGACTATTTATGGGAAGTCTAGGAGGTAATGCCATGGAGTGGTTTTCTAAATTGAACCCTAAGGTCAAAAAATTTGAGGAATTGATGCAATGGTTCATTCAACATTATTCCTACAGCATCCAACATGACATAACTATGATGGACCTATGCAATACCAAACAGAAAACTGGAGAATCATTCACCCAATTCCTACAAAGATGGAGGAAGATCTTTGCATGATATTCAAGAGTCTCTTTGTTAATAATCTCGTGCCAGAATTGAGCTATGCTCTACAAATGCAAGACTCTCCTAGCTTTGATAGGATGATTAAAAATGCCCTCCGTATTGAGGAAGTCATTGTCAAAAAGGGGGAGATCACCCTTCAAAATGAGAACAAAGGTAGTAGCTCCAACTCCAAGCCTAAATGGTGGAAACAAAACAAAAATGTTGTTAATGATGGAGTAGTTGATTCCTCTCACATTAATTCTAATCCCAAAGCATTCAATTTAACCAATGGTATGCAAGCAAGAAAAGAGGCTAAAGTAACACCTCCCATTCCCAAAACAAACAATGACAACAACAAGGAACGAACATGGACTTCAAAACCCCAAAGAACATTCACTCCTTTGGGGGAACCTCTTGAGACAATTTTGAAAACATTGGTGGATAACAAAGTTCTTACAATTCCTGATTCAAAACCGTGGGAACCAATGGTCAAACCCAGATGGTGGGATGATAACTCTTATTGTATCTTCCACAAAAATAAGGGAAATAAGACAAATAATTGTCTCAATCTTAAGCACGTTATCCAAGACCTCATCGAAGGAGGTAAGATCAAGGTTGATGGACACACTACCAATGAGGACCATACAACATTCAACAAACCTTTTCCAAATTACAATCAAGGAGAAACATCCAAAGGGAAGGGTAATGAGGTGAACTACACCTATTCCAAACATGACAATGTGATCAATATGTTTGATATTAAAACTGAATCCATCAACGTAATCACAATCAAAGGTGCTTCATCCTCCTCAAATGTTGTAATAAGGAGCCAAGCACACGTGATAATCAAAGGACCTCCCAAACCAACATCAACACATAAGGTCCCTATTGTGACTATTCCTAAACTAGCAGCTAAACATGTGGTCACTATTCCCGGAGTGAAATATGACTTGGTAGACCAATTGCAACAAATCACTGCCAAAATTTCCATCTTTGAGTTACTCAAGATATCCATTGTGCATAGAGAAATACTAGAACAAGCTCTACACACTGCTAACGTTCCCAAGGATATAGATATAGACAAATTTCAAGTGATGGTCAATCATATCTGAGCGCCACACTATCTCTCCTTCTCTGAAGAAGATGACAAGTCATTGACCCATCCACACAATCAACCCCTCCATATCGAAGTCCTTATTCATAAATCCCATGTTAGATGCGTATTGATAGATGGAGGCGCCAGATTGAATATCTGTACACTGGATTTATTCAGGAGACTAGGTCTCTCAGAACAAACAATTGACTCTAGAAATAAGATAACCATCAAGGCTTATGATGAGGAAGAAAGATCCTCCAGAGGTATTATTTGTCTACCCATCAGAGTTGGGCTGATTGAGAGGGATGTCATATGTCAAGTTCTGGATTTACCCCTGGCCTACAATGTTCTACTAGGCAGACCCTGGATTCATGAGATGCAAGTTGTACCATCCACTTATCACCAATGCATCAAGTTCCCACATAATGGGGTGGAAGTGACAATTCATGCTGATGCCAATTACACTTGCAACAATGTCAAAGCAGGTAGCATGATCCCACACAAAAAAGAGGCTATGGATGCAGTTGCTCCTGAAACAACCAAGGACATGGTCATGAAGAGTTTTGGCAAAACATTGAAACTTCAAGAAACAGGTATGGGAGAGTACAAGTTGGATTTAACTCCCTCAATGACAGAACTTCTGGTATCACCTAGATCCTATGGAAAACCTTCATCAACATTCACACCCCAAGCATTAAAAGAGGTAGAGGTACACAAAGCAACTAGCGTGATAAAGGCATCTACCTCTTCCTCAGATAGCACAGAAGAACAGGCATTTTTGGATTTGCTTTACAAAGGCAAACCAGTGGAATCAGCGGTCAAACATGTGAAGATATCCCCTAAATAGTATGGAAAGGGATATGATTTCCTCAAACAAATGGGTTACAAAGGAAAGGGACCTCTAAATGACATAGGATGAGGGATCATTAAACCCATACCCATGGAGTTCTGCCTCAACAAAGATAAAACAGGACTGGGTTTTAAAACTCAATCCAACAAGCCTACTTCAAAAGAGATTCCACCTTTTAAACTGGGAGTGACAAAATAGATGAGATAGTATTAGAACCATGACCTTATGAGAGATTGCTACATATTGGTACAGAGAATCCTGAATATCAAGGAGAACCCTATGTACCTAGCTTTGAGGTACCACCAGATTTTCACACTCCTTTGCTAGCACAACCTCCCATTCAAGAGGTAGTAGACACCATAGCAATGATCACTCAAGAGGAACCTCGGCCCCAGAATTTACATCCTAACTGGGGAAAATTAGTCACAATTTCACATGTCCTAGATCTACCTCACTTTGATCTACAAGTGGCTAACCGAGTACATCAAATAAACATTGCTGAATATTTGAATAGATCTAATGATGACGTCACAGACTTTCATGACTATGAGTATGATCGGTTATTTATTGCCTCTAAAGAAATTGGAATAGACACAATTCACATGTTTGCAGCTTTCGCAGCTCCTAGTAAATGACCTGACACTCCCTTTAATGATATTGACCCTCCTAAAGCAGAAGAAGAGTTCCTTCCCCTGATCATTGATGGAGATACTAGTGAATACATAACTCTACAAGAATTGCATAGGCTACAAGCAAGAAGCCTCCTTTTACAAAGGGATGATGATGAGATCTCTACTGACGAGTCACTAGAGTTTGATCCATATATGACTGACAATGACCCTTTTAACAATGATCTCACTCTTATTGATCTAAACATCGAAGATATTAACTTAACAGACCATGTCATATCGGTTAATGGTTTTGATACTAACGCGATGCTGTCCTTCCCATAATTTGACTCCCTAAAATTGGTACTTCCAGACCTAATTGATTGGACTGAAACAGATCCTACTCCTATTCTAGACTTTTCCAATGACCACTCCCTAGCTTTTTATCTCAACACTTGTGAACCTTACCCTTCTTCCACCAATGCAAGGAGTGAGAACATGTCACAGGAGGATATCAAGTTTCTTAGTCACAAGCTGAAAAATAAAAAGAAAAAGCAGACTGATGGTGAAAACCACTCTGTGGCAGTATTAGATCCCAAAATAGTAAAAAAAAAAGATGTATCCAATGGTGAAAACCTCTCAAAGGTGCCAAAGGATGAGACTCTTGATATCCTCCCCGAACACTTTCAGGAAAGATCTTTAGTGTTGATTGAACCAACACAGCTAGTAAACTTGGGCACTGATGAGAATCCTCAAATAGTTCATCTGGCTCAATCTTTATCAGACAAAGAAAAGGTGCAGTTCATAGAGTTCTTAAAAGAGAAGAAGATCAACTTTTCATGGTCCTATATTGATATGCCAGGGCTAGATCCTAATCTCATCATGCATCACTTATCTATAGCTCCTGGGATCAAACCCGTGAAACGAAAACTTAGAAAGATGCATCCTCATGTTGCACTACTGGTGAAAGAAGAACTAGAAAAGTTTCTAAAAGATGGATTCATTCAATTCATCACCTATGCGGCTTGGATCTCCAATGTGGTCCCTATTTCTAAAATGGATAAATCTATCAGGATATGCACAGACTTCAGAGACCTCAACAAAGCATGTCCAAAAGATGACTTCCCTCTACCAAACATTGACATGATTATAGATCTTACAGCTAGCTTTCAGATGTATTCATTAATGGATGGATTCTCTGGCTATAATCAAATCAAGATTTCCCTTGAAGATCAAGAGAAAACTACATTCACATGCACATGGGGTACATTTTTCTAGAACGTCATGCCATTTGGGCTGAAGAATGCTGGTGCAACATACCAAAGAAAGAGGCACTCACATTGCTGACCTAAGAAAGATATTGGATCAAATGGAACAGTTCCAACTCAGACTCAATCCGAAGAAATGTGCCTTTGGGGTTCAATCAGGCAAACTCCTAGGATTAATAGTATCAGCAAAAGGAATCGAGGTAGATCCTACAAAAGTAAAAGCTATTCTAGAGATGAATCCTCCATGTAATATCAGTCAAATGAGGATGCTACAAGGGAGACTCCAGTCTATTAGGAAATTCATGTCCCAACTTGCAGATAAGGCACAACCCTTTACTAAGCTACTACATAAAGGGGTTCCATTCTACTGGGATGAACACTATGAGGAAAACTTCAGAGAATTGAAGGGGTACCTGGCTGCTCCACCTATTCTTATGGTGCCTATACATGGAAAACCATTACTCCTATACATTTCATCTATAGCTACATCCCTAGGAGTATTATTGGTGCAAGAAGATGACACAAAGAAAGAGCAAGCTATCTACTACATTAGTAGAACTCTAGTCACTTATAAGCTCAATTATAGCATTATTGAGAAAGCATGCTTAGCAGTTTTCTTTGCAACACATAAATTGAGGCACTACATTCTCTCTCATACAGTCAAGCTCATTGCTAAGATAGACCCTCTAAAGTATCTTTTGAGTAGAATAGCATTAACAGGATGTTTGGAAAAATGGGTCCTAATTCTAAGTGAGTTTGACATTGAGTATGTTGAACAACGGGCTATCAAGGGATAGGTACTTGCAGATCAATTGGCTGGTTCACCACTTCAAGACAATGAACCTCTACGAATTGAATTCCCTGATGAGATAATCATGCATCTCACTGAACATCCATGGCAGATGTACTTTGATGGATCATTCACTCAACAAGGGTATGGCGCAGGAGTTCTCTTCATAACTCCACAAGGATACAAGATCCCCAAGTCTTATAAGTTGATGTTTCTGTGCACCAACAGTATCTCAGAGTATGAAGTACTGGTCAATGGCCTCAAGCTTGCTATGGATTGGAAGGTCATTGAGTTACACGTGTATGGTGACTCCCAACAAATTATCAATTAGGTCAATGGTGAGTATCAAATAAAAGATGAAAAATTGATGCCCTACAAACAACTAGTTGATGATCTGAAGAAGTACTTTGTCTTCATCACATTTTAGTAGATACCAAGATCAAAAAATAAGGCTGTAGATGCTATGGCTACCTTGGCATCCATGTTACAACTAGAGGAGCATCAATTCCGCTAAGACTTCTTGGTGGAATAAATCTCCTATCTTGCCTTTGATACTCCTGAATACCAAGTAATATGTGCCTTAACTACCCCAGATCAATCCCACTATGCCGATATTATTGCTTACCTTTCAGACCAAACCATTCCATCCAATCTATCCAGGAATGAGAAACAATCCCTGATTAGGACAACATCGCATTACATACTCATAACTAACAATCTATATCAACGCGGTCTCGATGGAACACTTCTTCAGTGTTTAGAACTCAAAGAATCTGATCTCACTTTAAAAGATGTCCACGAAGGTGTATGTGGGTCACACTCGAATGACTTTTCATTAGCTAAGAAACTATTTAGAATAGGCTATTATTGGCCTACCATGGAGAAGGATGCTATTCAGTTTTCAAAAGCATGTCTTAAATGCCAAATACATGAAAACCTCATCCATGCTCCTGCCAGAGAATTGATACCTTTCATAACACATTGGCCATTTCAACAATGGGCCTTTGACTTGGTTGGACAGATATATTCCAACTCTTCAAATGGACACAAGTTCATCATTACAGCCACTGAGTATTTCACAAAGTGGGTCGAGGCCGTGCCGCTAATCAAAGCCACTGGCAAACAGGTGGCTATGTTCATTCTGAACTACATTATTTGTAGATATGGGATACCCTCTTCAATTGTAATAGACAATGGGGGCCAATTTAAAAATCAAGACATTGATGACCTCTATGAACAGTTCCATATCACTCAACATTGCTCCTCAATCTATTACCCTCAAGGTAATGGACAGGCTGAGGCATCAAACAAAAACATTCTCAAGATCCTACATAGAACTGTGAGCAATTCTGGCAAAGACTGACACTTACAACTAAATCTGGCACTATGGGCCTACAGAACAAGCATCCAAACACCAACTGGAGCCATGCCATTTTCTCTATTCTATGGCACAGATGTAGTACTACCTATTGAGGTTGAAATCCCATCTTTGTGGATATCTTTACAAGGACTAGTTACTGATGAGAAGTACCGCATTGATCGAATAAATTCTTTGGACTTACTAGATGAGCGCAAACAACAAGTGTTCGATCATCTCAAAGTGTATCAAGCACGTATGTCCAAAGGTTACAATAAAAAGGTAAAGCCACACAAGTTTGAGGTGGGAGATCTCGTCCTAAAAGAGAATCCTAAGAACTAGCCTAACAGAGAGCAGAAAGGAAAGTTTGAACCTAACTAGCTGGGACCTTATGTTATCACTGCTACTTTTGGGACTGGAGCTTACCAGTTAGCTACACTTGAGGGAGACATTCTTATAGATCCTATCAACACTCTACATTTGAAGTGGTTCTACGCTTAATGTTCGGCTAGCAGAGCCCGTACAGAAAAAAGTTCTTGCAAAATACCAAAAACATTCAAAAAATTGATTATGAAGAAATCCAAAAACAATGGAAAAGGTCCTACAAAATGGGTATCCTTGGTAAAAACCTGGTAAATAGGCACCTTGATACTACAAAAACATTCAAAAAAGAAAAAATAGCAAAAAAATGGAAAAAGAAAAAAGTGCCTTGATGAGCACCTGGTAAAACAGGCATCTTGGTAGCAAAAAGAAAGAAAAAGATCTTGCCAAGTGGTGAAAACCTGGCAATCAGGCATCACATGTGTTCTACGCTCCATCTATCAATGCACTACTGATACTAGGCCTTCATAATTTTGCCTGTGCTCATACGCTAACTTCATTTTTCTACACGACTATCTTATCCTCACTTGGGATTTGTCTATCTTTACGTCTTAGGAATAAGTCATTTTGCACTGGGGGCATCTTTTGTTGGGTTAGTCAGTTGTGGTTACTAGGTTTCTTTAGGATGGTTTGCCTCACAGACACAATGTTTCTCGACACATGCGAAATAATGTCACTTTCCAGAACAAGGATGTCTTTTCAAAACACAGGACATGACATTTACATTTAAAAAACATTCCTACAAAGCCATATTGGATCGCAAACATGAACGGATGATCCTATCAATACATAGACATGGCACACCATATTGCTAGTATTACAATTTTCTGATTGATGAATCTTTACTGTGTTTGACAGATGAAGGAATAGGTACTACTTAAACACACAGTTTGATAAATGGTTTGATTATGATTCTTTACATGTCCTGATGATGTTTTCAACTAGGGGCATCTAAGTAATTATAAATTTTCTTTGATTGATTCTCAATTGATGATTTATTATGTCTTCTTAGTTACTCAATGACGTCTACGCAAAGACAAAGAGTCGCAAGGATTGGGGGCATAATGTTTTCTTATTTTCTGCGTATGGTGATTATTTCAAAATGATCCTATAAATTTCACCTAACTTGGATGTTTATGGTAAGAGCTGCCACTGTGAGTGGATAGCCGCATATATCTCGATCTTTGTTATGTGTAAACTACGGTGAGTTTGACACAATTTCCTTGTCTATTTTCTGAACCAAATTCTCACTAAAGTATACAAATCGTAATGTACTCAAGGATATGAATTTTCAAGGTCATTGCGGGTCCAATATCTTGCCTTCATCAAAATCTGGTATATTAAAAGGAAGGTGAATATTTTTTTTATCCTAACTTCTATGCCTTGGTACCTAAGTCTATTTCTGACATTTCAATAAAATATAGTATTCATATTATCATAATATCAGTGGGTATTAGTGATGGTTGTACTATCCAATAGAATACGTCTGAAAAGAACCCAATGATGATAAAAATGTTGCAATCTTTGCTAATCAGTGACAAAGTCCTAAGAGTCTGTATATAGCTGCATTTAGAGATTGCACGGTGCATTTATAAAAGAATAACAACATAAGGAATTTTTGTGCTCAAAAATGCTTTCTAGCTTCTTCCAAAAATCCAAGTTAATTACATCATCTATATTATTGATATTACTGATTCCCAAAATCTTTGATCTATCAGGAACAAAATTGAACTCACCTTTTTAATGTGATTAACTTGGCACTCGTGTGTTTATTTTTAAACACACCTTCTTTTCCACTTCTTCTACTCCATTCTTTCTTGTCCTAACCACTTCCTGCAAGTGATATGTTCATTCAACTAAGGGATTTTATTCTTTTCCTTTGATTTCATTTCTGAGGGGGCATGATCACACTATCATCAATTAAATTTTTTCTTGAAACTGCATTAAAAATGCCTTCGTTATCAAACAAACTAGGGGCATGACAGTTTCCTTGACTAAAGTTGGAACTGTTGGATAGAAATCTTTGGTTCTCATAAGCTGGATATCTTGTGTTTCCTCATTATTAGAAGATTTTTATTAAAGCTCCTGGCAGCTTCTTACTGACTTTTTGGACGACAACCAAGTTCAAAATTAGTATTATCAATTTTTAGGTGACAACCAAGTTCAGAATTGGTATTTTTAAAATTTTTTATTGATCTTTGAACAACAACCAAGTTCAAAATCAATTCTATTAGTTTTTTTTGATCAAGTGCGAGACTGATCTCATCAACATTTTGTTTGGCAACCAAGAATGAAATTATCAATCTTTCTGAAGTCAAAATCAAAAACTTTCTTCGAATCAATGCGCTGCTTGCACATCAATTCAAAGAGGGGCAAATGTAACCACCTGAATTTGGTATGTTCCAACTATGGACCCTATTTGCCCTAACACTGCTTGCATATCAATTCAAAGAGGGGCAAATGTAACCACCTGAATTTGGTCTATTCCAACTATGGACCCTATTTTCCCTAAGTGTGATCATACCCTTGATTATGTCCAAATGACCCTATTACTGCTTGGCATAATTCTTCAAATCAATTTAATGTCCTAGGTGATTTTTTATCACTAAATTATATTAACTATTATAGCCATATAATTTAAATCAATTCAGACTAATTAAATCAAACCAAAATCAAACATGGCTATAGTATTTAATTATAAAGGAATTAAATAAATCCCTAAATCAAATACCCACTTGCAAATAACCTATTCCCCTGGCCTATTTAATTTAATTAAAATGGTTATAGTCCCCTAATTATTAAAAAGCAATTTCATTGTTTAAATAATTAATTCCTATATTTCTAAATGAATTAAATAAGTTTATTTCATTTATTAATATTCCCC
>MU228365.1:1317447-1327572 GCA_018584345.1 Thuja plicata | reverse complement strand
AGGTCCACCTTCTCAAGCCATCCTCCCATGCTTCTTAAGGGCTTTCATTAATACCTTATTAATGAGAAGACCTTAAGCCTATGTCTCTCCCATGCCTTATTAATGCCTTGGGCATTAATGCCTCTTAAACTTCCATTTATGAGTCTCCTAATTCATAAATTCACCTTGTCCCCCTCTCTCTCTCCCATTCTTCTATAAATAGAAGCCTGTTTTGAGAGAAAAGGAGCCTTCACATTAAATCAAAAATTACATTGTTATGCTGTTGGATTACTCTTAGAATCATATTGCACTCATTATTCCATGTTTTTGCATTGTTTTCATTTCATCTTTTAGAGCTAGAATGTATGTTTTATCATATCTTTAGCTTGTTTTTAATCCAAAATCCTTCATGCTAGGTTGTATTCGTCACTGATTTATAGCATATTCTGAGGGCTAATATGTTATTAATTACACTCTTCATAGTTAGAAGGCAATAAGTCAGTTTTAGTGAGTTTTACATGCTTTTCTAACCCTTTTGGACTAATGCAATGACTTACTGAGTGTTTGTGTTGTTCTCAACAGGTTCCCAAATACACACGCACAATACACACATACACACATGTGTGTATACACACACATATACACATGTACACACATTTGTGTACATGTACACACATACACACGTGTGTTTATACACACATACATGTGTGTATATACACATTCAAGCGTGTATCCATGTATACACATGTGTATATATACACACATACACACATGTGTGTATACACATATACACACATTTATGTATATATACATACATGTGTATATATACATACATATACACACATACATGTGTGTATATATACACACATATACACACATACATGTGTGTATATATACACACATATTCACACCATACATATACACATACAAGTGTGTATCCATGTATACACATATACACACATGTATATATATATACACACATACACATATTTGTGTATATATACACATATATACACACCATACATGTGTGTATATATAGACATATACACATGTGTGTATATACACACATATACACACACACCATACATGTGTGGATATATATGCACATATACACAAATACATGTATGTATATATACACACACATATGTGTATACACACACACATGTGTATATATACACACATGTGTATATACACATAACTTTATATACATCCTTATAGCAATATAATATACATCTTATAGTCACATATCCCACAAAATATTAAATTTGCTTTTGTAAAAATTGGAATTGGAATTTGAAATTCCAATTCCACCTATGTAGGTGGAAGATGATATTCCCATTATGGGGGCAAAATGAGAATTTCGGAATTCCAATTCCATTTTTTTCCAAGGGCCCAAACATGGAATTTGGCATTATCCAGAATTAGATAATGCCAATTCCTGTCATATTGTAGGAAACAAACGGGCCCTTAATGGTTTGCATTCCATCATAAAATTTCATATTCGAGATCCTTTGACATGGTTTTTTGTTCTGAAAATGTTTATTGGTTCTGCATCTTTAATGTATTTCTGGAGAAGAGTTTCGGCCCATTGTCTATCAAGATGTTTTTACAAGTTCCATACTAACTTAGCTCCTAAGGCTTTATTTTTCCATCAAAGATTTTTTAACCCTATTCCTCCATTCTCTTTTAGTTTAAAAATATTATCCCATTTTATTAACGCCATTTTTTTGTTTTCAGATGTACCTTGCCAAAAGAAGCTTCATAATTTTGAATCTATCATGTGTTTAATCTCATTCATGACAGGGAGGATAGACATCTAATAGTTGGGGATAGTAGAGAGGACAAATCTAATTATTGTTTCCCTACTAGCATTGGAGAGCCATCTACCTTTCCAAGTATCTATTTTTTGGTGTATTTTAGAATATATAGGATCCCGTAGGTTTGTATTTCTTTTACCTTTATCTAAAAGGACACCTAAGTATTTACATGGAAAGTTGCCTACTTTGAAACTCAAGGTTCTGCAGATCTTGGTTTGAAGATTTGGGCAAGTATTTAGAAAGTATATTTTTTATTTATCTAGATTGACCATCTGACCCGATACCTTCATATATTTGGTAAGAATAACTTCAAATTCATTTTATTCTTTTATGGTAGCCCTTCTAGGTAGAATAGTGTCATCTTCAAATTGTTGATGAGTGATGTTAGGGATTGATTCTGTTAATCTCACACCAGTAATTTTCCCTAAGTAAGATTTTTTAATGTTTCTTCCAAGAACATCAACCATAGTGAAAAAAAGGAAGGGGGATATAGGTTCTCCTTGACAAATACCTCTAGAAATATTAAAGAAACCTGCTAGGGGTCCATTGAGGGGGATGGATATGGTAGGCGTGGAGATGCAGTTGAAGATTGTTGTAATCCAGCCTTTAGAGAATCTGAAAGCCTCTAGGAATTTACATAGAAATATCTAATCTACCTTATTGTAAGATTTTTGGATATCAACAAGCATACTTGGTTCTTTGTTTATTTGAGTTTTATGGATGATATCTTGTGTGATGATTCTACCCTCGTAGATAGATCTATCGGTAACAAACCTCGTTTGCTCCTCGGCTATTATTTTGGGCAGTAATAATTTCAATCTGTTTGCCATAGCTTTAGAATATATCTTGTAGATGGTGCTACAAAGCGCATTTGGTCTATAATCTCCTAGTTCTTCAATATTAATTTTCTTAGGAATAAGTGTCAGAAAGGTGTTATTTATTTCGCTTAGGATTGAACTAGATTTTCTGGTGGATTCTAAGGCTTCCCATAATTTATTTCCAAGAAATCCCTGACATTTTTGGAAGAAGTGGGCGTGGAACCCATCAAGTCCAGGGACCTTATCTAGTTTTATTTGAAAAGATCACTTTTGATTTCTTCCAGAATAAACTTGTGATTTAACCATTTATTGTCTTATTCTGCCATTAATTTAGGTATGGCAGGAAGTAATTCTTCTTGGGCATTAGGTTGGAAGTTTCAAAATTATTGAGGATTTTCATGTAATATTAGATGAATTCATTAATAATTTCTACTGGATCCTCAATAAAAGTACCATTAGAGTTTTCTATTTTAGTGATTCTATTAATACATCTTCTATGCCTAGTACTGTTATGAAAAAAAATTGTATTTATGTCTCCCTCTGAAAACCAAATCTCCCTAGATTTTTGCCTCCAATATATTTCCTCTTTACTTAGGACTTCATCTTGTTTGGAAAGTAGATCCTTTTCTTTTAGATATCACTCTTCATTCATACCAAGTTTTATAACTTCCTCATTTACTTTATTTATTTATGTCTCAATCGCATGTTTTTCTTCAAAAATGTTATTAAAGTCTTCCTTGTTCTACTTTAGTATTTTCCTTTTTAATGATTTGAGTTTGGCCATAAAGCAGAACATTTTGGATCCTTTGAATTGATCCTCATTCCACCATTATTCAAGTTTAGTCAGAAAATATTTATGACTAAACCACATATTCTCAAATTTAAAGGGGTTATGCTTTGGTTTGGCATCTTCCTAAATGTCCAGTATGATCGGGAAATGATATGATCCACCTATGGCAAGTATTTATGAGGTTAGTGTTAAGTCAACAGATCCCAACTCTCCCCTATAGAAAAACCAATCTAGTTTTTCCGCGATTTGGTTGAATCCTTGTCTTCTGTTATTCCAAGTAAAGGTTCCATTTGTACATTTGATATCTAAAAGATTAAGATCTTTGACCCAAGAATTGAAATCCTTTTGAGATTGGTGAACATAGGATGAACCTCCAAATTTTTATCTACAATCTAATATTGCATTGAAGTCCCCTCCAACAATATGTGAGTCGGGGTTATTATTAATAAAATTTCCTACTAACTCCCATAGCGTTTTCTTATCATTGTTACTGGTAGAACCATCGATATTGTTAATAATGAATCTAGTGTTGTTATCTATACTTTTAATCTGTCTTGAGATCCATTTAGAGTTGGCTTCAATTGGGTCAAAACTAACCTTCCTAGGGTCCCAAAGAATGGAAAGTCCTCCGAAAGCACTAACAGAAGTTGTCCAATAAGATTTCTGTATACCTAATTTATTTTCTAGAGATTTGGCCTCTTCTTTCCCTAATTTTTTTTCTTGAATAAGGATGATGACATAATCAAAAAGTTTAAGATTATGTTTAAGTAATCTTTTCTTGTTAGGGGAATTCAGCCCCCTAAAAATCTACGAGGTGACTTTCATTTGGCCTTGGGAAGGAACTTCCCCTTCCCTGCATCAAAAATATTTGTGAGTTTGACCTAATTATCAGCTTGGCCATCCCTAGATCTCAATTCAATGGTTGACTTCCTACCTCTCTTTTTGGGAATTTTGGTGATAATGGGGGAAGCCAACCCAGAAATTGTGGCTACAATCCCAAGTTTTGCTTCTACTTTTTTAATCACGAAGGAATCATGTTCATTTTTTGAATCATATGTAATCTCTTTAAGGATATTGTCTTTAAACCATGATTACTCCTTTCTTTCCTCTATCATATGAATGTTGTTTTGACTCTCTAGGTCTTTATCAAGATTTTGAAATATGTTCTCACCATACTCTTCTAATATTTGTTCCTTTGTTAACTGGCAGTCAATGAAGTTATGCAAGGTTTCCAATTCCATTGGGATTCTAATGTTTGGTTGAGTATCAGAACACAGTATAAGGTTATTATCTTCCATTCGCAAGTCAGTGCTTGTGGGGTTAATCACATGTAGAAAATCATTGTTAAAACATTATCCATTGTTTCTTATTTCTAATTCCTGCTGAACTATATTTCCTATGGGGTTGCTACTTACAAAAGGAAATAGGTGTTACCTATATAGGAATTGCTTGTACTAGAAGTGCAGTTTTGCCTACCTTTATTCACTGTATCTTCCTTAATAGCTTCAAAATATTCTCCATTGGCTATAATTTTCATTTCTTCATTTGTGATTTCTTCAACACTTTCTAATTCATCTACTTCTGTTAAACTTTTACCAAAACTTTTGTCCATAACATTGATTGCTTTGAAGAAAGATTCTTCTTCAAGTGAGTTGTCTTGTATGTTGCTAAGCTCTAACTCTACAAATTCATTTACTGCTTCTACCTAATTTTTAACTAATAATAAGGAGTTTCTATACTCATACAGGCTGATATCCTTGTCAGCATTATTAAAAGTGTTTGTATTAAGAAAATCAAAGCTAATATTTTGAAGGTTTCTTTGTTTTTTATTATTGGTTGGGGATGCATCTTTATTCAAATTCTGTAGATTTTGTTTTCTTTGTTTCTTTTGAGTTTTTGTTTTGGGTGATGTAGAGTTATCTGGGGGTTTGTGAAAATCATTATTTTCTTTTCCTTGATTTTTCCCATTGTTGTGCGTTGAATTGATAGCAACATTGTATCCATCTTCAAAATATAGCCTAGGGTGAGGCTCTGTAGAAGGTGGATATTCAAGGGGGTTGATAGTGAGGTTATTATCTATACTATAATTTCCTACAATAAATCCACCCTTATCTGGATTTAGCTTAATATTTATTGCTGGTAGGATAGGGTTTGATTAGTCATATTGTTTTCTAATAGGAGGGTGTGAGCAGAACCTTGGTTTAATCTTAATGTTGTCATTCACAGTTGAAAGAATAATGGGTTTGAGATTATTAATAGAGTTATCCAACTGTATTGCAATTTTAACATCTGAACTATCAGGATAATTTACATCTAAATTTGCAAATTTCCCAATTTTGTTGGCAATACTAATTATAATGTTACTGTGTATAAATTATACTGGTAAGTTAGGAAGGAGGATTCATTTGGTAACATCTAAATTATTAACACAAGAAGGGTCAAATTTTGGGCACCAATCTATGAAAAGAAAACCATGGGAATTAAAATCAAGGCAAATGCCTTCAAGAAACATTTCTTTTACTTCTAAATCTACACAATCAATAAATAAAAATTTGTTATGAAGAGTAGATATTCTTACCTTGTCCACAAATTGTGGCATAAACTATTTCACAATTTTGAGATTAGAGACACTGGTACCAAACCATCTTGCGCAGACACCATGTTTCTTATAGTAGCATTCCATTACCTTCACATAAATGGGGTCAATTTTCAAGGCAATCCTCTCTATATTTTGTGATTGGGGGGCAGAAATTAGATTATGATTACTGGATTTTTCTTTGTGCAAAGTAGTGGTAATGACCTTAATAGGGGTAGAAGGGTTGGAAGGTTTAGTTAGATATTGTTCGTGCCCCAAAGAACCCGTAGATATTTTATGGGGGGGAATATACAGAGGGCTTCTAGGGGTTTGAAGGGGGGGGCAGGGATAGACCAAAACCTTTGATTTCTTTTTCCTACTAACATTCTTAGGTTTTGGGGATGCAAATTACAATTAAGGTAATTGGGCTTAGGATCACAAAAAAAGCATCAATTTTGGGAAAAAACTAGGCTGGGGGTTGGTTTTCTAAAGATTTGACCAAAAACCTTTTATCTCCTATGAGGAGGAGTGTATAAATTGTGTTTGTGCGAAGAAGCCAGAGGGGTAAGCAAGCCAAAAACCTTATCAATATTTTTTTACGGTGGAAGGGATTACCATACCTCTATCATGGGATAAGCACCTATGTGGTGGGGAATAAGGTACAAATCTCATAGGCAGAAGGATGGTTGTGTCAAATATAAGGAGATCAAATCGATTAGAAAGTGGTATTGGTGAGTCACAGGAATGCATACCTGATTGAAGATTCCATGCTATCCTCCCATTTTGTGATCGAGAAGTAACTTTGATCCAACCCTCGTTGTTTTGCGGCCGACTCGGATCAGCCGAAGCATTTTGAAACAGTGGATTTGCACTGGGACAAATGTGACCATGAACCCTTCATCCTCTTCCCATTGCAAATGGAGTGTCCTTAGAGCCATGAGCGGAGAAAGTACAGAAGGGGTAAGATAGTTGTGCCCAAGCGAAATGACAAGTCGCGTACTTGGTCGCATTGAAGAATTTTATTTGATTTTGAATGCTTTCGATGCTGAAGACTTTATGCGAAATCATGCAAATTTTTTTAAGGGCAGAGTCATCGCTCTTATTATCTTAATTTTTATTTTCATTTTTTTTAGATTCAATAATCTATTTGTATTAGGTAATTGATTTAATATAAATGTTTATTTAAAAAATATATAATTAATATTTTTTAATTTTATAAATTACAATTTATTATAGTCGTTGACTTTATTATAAGCTTCAAAAATATTGTTGTGATAATCTTAATAGTACACAAATTTAAATAGAAATAGAATTCTACTTAAAAATACTTATTTTTTTGTAAAATACTTATTTTCAATGCCAAATTTATAGACTCATATTAAGACACTAATCATTCTAACTTTGATAGGGATAACCATACCTCAAAAAATACAATAGATTTTTCTTTAAAATATTAAATAATAAATTTTATTTATATCATAATATTAATTAGTGGATGAGGTCCCCTATTGTTGCTCCCAAGCTTCAGTCAAAAGCCGTCACGATAAAAAATATATTAAAGAAAAGATTAAATATTATATTATATTAAATAGTTTTTAATAATGTAATATTATAATGTTTTTAATTAAAATTATATATAATATAATATTCTATTCAATATAGGATTATAATCAGATGGTTGGACGCTCCATTATTCCCACGGGCTTTGCAACAGACTGATTTCAAACTTTTGCAGATAGGGATGTGGTAACAACTAAATATTCCACCGCGACAACGTTTCCTAACTTGATTCCCCTCAAACAAGTTCCCTTCAATCCAAATGGCTCAGCCTCTGATGACTATGTAAAATGGTCTCATAATAAATTTTATCAAAGGGTGTTTTCTAATAGGTGGAAAGGGAAGTCAAAGAAAGAAAGATTTGGAATGAAAAGGAAAGTGCATCGTACTGTAAATCAAGGCACACAGAGATGGGTGTCAAAGGATCACAATGTGAATAAAGACACTCTAAAAATAACCTTCTTAGAAGCTAATTTAAAGGAGAAAATAGAGAAACTTCAATCTAGGGATTCGATTAATAAGTTCTAGAACTTTCTTCCTTTATAGTCAAAACTCCATTCTTGGGTTTTTCAAAATTGGAAAGGTGTTAATGATGTTTTTTTCATAGATAATGGTAAAGTTTGTTTCATTGAAATACAAGAAGGAAAAGGATTCCATTCATAAATCCAAATCTTGGTTTATGAAGGGAGCTGGATTATTTACACAAATCTGGACACTAAATTTTAATCCCAATTCCTTCTTGCCTAAGTTCTCCTTCTGGGTATCATTGTCAGCATTACCATTAGGATATCAAGACATCCATTATATAGACTAAGATGCTAAACATATGATTTCTAAAAATAAATGAAATATTTTTGTATATAGAAATATATGACAACGTACATCAATCATGCCACGTTCAAAATAATTCACAAGTGACCAAAATGTTGGTCACATGCTGCCTTAGGAACAAGAAGGAAGAAAATAAAGTATTTTGTAGGAACCTGTAAATGTCACTAAAAATATCCCACAATAACCGTTCAAAGAAATGTAGAAGAAGAAGATTCTAGGTTTGTAGATATTGTTGTAGAAATACCTGAAAATCAAAACCACAAGGCATTGCAATCGACTCTGAAATCACAAGAACAAAATGCTCCACAAGCACAATGGATCACTTGAGAATGATTTTATGAGATTTCAAATGGTATTCTATAATAAATTAGATAGGTTGGTGGCACCAGACATGTGTTATATCTGCCAGGAATGCTATATAGGTATCAATGTCTATTGCACTCCTCACGGACCTATTTGTATGATGTATTATAATTGTTTTTTAACTCACATGTATGTAAAATATGTATGACATTATTTATTCACATTGATTTCTTTTAACTTAGATATGTAACTATACTTAATATGTATGACATGTTAAGTTAGATAAGTTGCTTGTATGATGTATCATAATTGTTTTTTGACTTACATGTATGGAAAATATGCATGACATTAGTTATCTACATTAAATGCTTTTAACTTATATATGTACATGTATATGTATGGCATGTGTTAAGTTAGATTAATTTCTTGTATGACATTAGTTAGATTAATTGCTTTTTTAACTTACATGTATGAAAAATATGCATGACAATATCTATCTATAGATATTAATTGCTTTTAACTTACATGTATGTATGACATGTTAAGTTAGATAAATTTGGTGTAGGACATTATAAATTTTTTTAACTTATACACATATATATGACATTAAGTTAGATAAATTGAGCTTTTAACTTCTATGTATGCATGTATGAGATTATTACAACTTGTAATTAGATCAAGATAAAGTTCATTTTTAACATTAAATACTTATTAGAATATTTAAGTCTAAAATAAAATAAGTGGATTTAAAATGAACAAAAGATGAACATGAACATACATAACACAAACACACATAACATGTATAAAATAAGTCTAAAATAAACATAATATGTATATAAAATGCCTAAAACACACACAAATGCAAATGTTCAATGTCTAGAAAATAAACATAACACATGAAATGTCTAGACAATATACATGTAAAATAAGTCTAGAAAATACATGCATGTGCATATATATAGAATATACATATAAAATAATTCTATAAAATAAATGCAGGTGCATGTATATATAGCAGAAAATAAATCTCATGTCTAAAATGTATCTATCCAAGTATCTATATGTAGTCAACTATGACCATGCCCTGATCCATGGTCTGATGTTTCTCCATGTCGTCTAGATCCCTATGTGTAATAAAATAAATATTTATACACATGAAATGTATGTAGATAGATATACGATTGATAAATATGGACACATATTTAGTTGAACACATGTACATATCGTAAAAATCAATTAAAATTGATATACATGCATTTTTTATAATTGAAAGTTGTATACCTGATCTCCAACATCTCGAACATGTTCAACTGCGCTAGGAATCACAGATGATGGGTAGATAGATGAAGGAGGGAACTGCAAATTACATATAATTAAATTATATGTATGTACAATAAACTAAATACTTATTTAAGAAAAATTAACTAGACATTTAAATTTACCTATGTGTCATGT
>MU228365.1:1301828-1317304 GCA_018584345.1 Thuja plicata | reverse complement strand
TATATATATATATATATATATGTATATATACATATGTATATATGTGTGTGTGTATATTTATTTATATTTATATATATCATTTTATCCAAATAAAAATTAGTTACACTGGAAGCTATCTATACATGTGCATGTAATTTTTAAAGTCAAAATTTAAATAAATATACTATAGCAACATGTAATTCTCTCCCAATATCGCTCAGCTCTGAATCGTGTAAGCTCGCTGAGGTGGGATCAATGGGATGATCCATAAGAAAGTATGTAAAAAGTCGATGAGCTGGAACTGATGTTGCTTGAACAGTGGGAGGTGCACCATTGTCAAATGTTGCATGTTGAGGGGTTGTAGGTGGTGTTTTAATAGCCTCTTGTCTCTACTGTGCACCCTGAGAATCTGATCCAGTGGATGGTCTACGAAGAATGCGGGTGATATATGATGACACTGCTAGAATAACTGAGAGGGGGGGTGAATCGGTAGCCTTAAAAATAATTCCAATAATCCAACCAAAACTTATATCACAAATATAATATCCTCTAGTTATCTTTCAGCCCTTCAAGATGTATGCCTTTAAGTAATTCTAACAAATATATACTGCTCAGTGAATATATTTTTTTATCTTTTTCTAAGCTTTACCGAATAGCAGTAAATAAACTTAGTGTTTACCGACCAATCTTGTTTTAGTAATGTGTAAATCAGAACATCAAATCAATGAACCATATACACATTTGACACGTGGATTTTTAACATGGAAACCTTGTTAAGGGAAAAACCACTTGGGACTGGTAACCCAAAATTTTCACTCTTCTGAAGTGAGCTCAGTGAAGAGCCAACCCTCTTAAAGGTTAAAAACAAACTGTTAAGTGTGACCTTGTTAGAGGACTCAAAACTAATAGTTTGTCTTTTGACCTAGCATTCACTATGTTGTCAATAAGAAAACCTTTTGATACTCTTGAGTATCTCAATACAATAAGGATGGTTAAATCCCACTTGGTTAAGAGATTTTTTGAATCAATGGTTAAAATGAAACAGTAAATGATATGTTCACTATTACAACTTTAACCTTTAGATTTTTAGATCTATTGTTAGTCCATAATACCTCTCTAATCAATGTTCTCTTCAATTCCTTTGCTCCCCTTCTTTCTTCTTTGTGCTCGGTGAATGCTCTTGCTTCTGTTGCTCGGTGTCTGCAAAATTTCTTGGCTCTGTTCTTCAACCTATATGATCAGATATGCATGAAGACTTCTATCTTCACCAGAATTATATTCAGCATTCCTCTCTTCATAATTAAATACTTGTCTCTTTATAGAGACATGATTTCACCATTCAATCTCCTTGTCTTCCTTGTTCTTGACGTAGATTGCTTCTTGATCCGCAAATCCTGCCATGCATTTCTTTAATCTTTAAAGCTTTGCTTTAGTTTTATTCCATAGATTTCTCCTTGACAACTATGAATAAAACTAGCTTTAAATATTCCTATTTATCCTTAGTTCTACTGGTCAATGAAAATAAAGCAATCAATCAGTTAGGTCTAAATATAGCTCTGCCAGCTAAGTATTTTTGTCATTTTCTAACTCTAGTTGATTTCGGTCATCAACTCTTAGTTTGCTTGATAACACATGCTTAGGTACCACTTGCTTAGGTAACATTGTCCTCGGGTACCACTGTGTCTCTCGGGTAACACTATCTGTCTGTGTTGACTATCCGTCGGGCAACACTGTGAACTATTTAGGGTTCACTGTTCTCGGGCAACCCTGTCACTTAGTGTATACCTTTATCGACAACAAAAAATTTATCTCTTTAGATCTTCAAGTGTTGTGACAATATGTGTATGAGAAATCATAACACATTAAGTTGAAATCAATGACAATACAATACATTATCTAATTTAATGTCTTGCATTTACTTTATGCAGCTCGGTGATCATCAACTTATAATCTTCAAGCATTCAATCAATTATAGTTCATCAATCTTTCCATTTGGAATTGATGGCTCTCGGTAAGCTCTTCTAGCTTAGATTTGATTCTTGTAGAGTGCTTTTCCTTTCTTCATTCCCTTAAATGAATAGGTGTAGCAATATTTTCTTCTGCTTCTATCTCTCCCTTTTTTGTAGATTCTCTTCTCCCTTTTCTAGATAGATATGTAGTGTTAACTTTTCTCCAATTCTCTCCCTTGGATGGTTGTTTCTTTGAATCTTTCTCTCCCTTTGTAGAAAATTTGTTCTCTGATCTTTTCTCTCCCTTTGACTGATTTTATTTTTCCTGATAGATATTTCATATGTATATATTCCTCTCCCTCTGGATGTACTTTTCCTTGATCGATATTTCATTGAATCTCTCTCTCCCTTTGACAACAATGCCAAACAAAAATTTATCATTGAATATCCTTTCCATCAGCAATATAGCTTTGTAGTAGCCAACAATATTTCTGGTGTATAGTTTAGATTACCTTCTTGTACGGATGTGTCATTGCAGTCTGTATCTTTGCTTGCATCAATATGATTGATCTTCTGATAATGTATAGGATGATGCAGCCTTCTAGTCAGCTTAGTGACCAATAGACAAGGGTCAAACCCCTTGTCTCTTCCTCAGGTACTCAAATGTATCTTTTAGGAATAGATTTGTGAAAATGTCTACTAATTGTTCTTTGGATTGTACATATTCCAGTATCACTTCTTTCTCTTGTACTTGTTCCCTTAAGTAATGGTACTTAATAGCTATGTGCTTTGTTTTAGAATGCATCATAGGGTTCTCTGAAATGTTGATAGCACTTGTATTATCACAATAGATAATTACTGGTTGAAGAATTTTCATATTCATACCCTTCAATAATTGCTTGATCCATGCAATGTTAGAGCAATATGCAGTAGTAGCCACATATTCTACTTCTACAGTTGATTGAGATATGCATTCTTGCTTTTTACTTATCCATGTGACAACTTTGTCACCCATAAAGAATGCTCCTCCTATTGTTCTCTTTCTATCATCTATCTTTCTAGCCCAATCAGCATCGATATAAACTTGTAGCTCAAATTTGCGTTCTTTATTATACCACAAACCATAGTATTTGGCATTATTTAGATATCTCAGAATTATTTTAACAGCAGTCATGTGTGATTCCTTGGGATTAGTAGAGAATCTTGCAACTATACAAACTGCATGTGCTATATCTGGTCTAGTGTGTACAACATACATTAGTTTTCCAATCATAGATCTGTATAAGGTCTAATTTATCTCGGTTTTCTTTTCTTCCTTTGTCAATTTTCATCTGGTTGCCATAGGTGTTCCAACTAGTTGGAGTCGTCGATTTTGAATATCTTCACAACTTCTTTGATGTATATGGATTGTGTGATGTAGATGCATTTATCCTGTTGTAAAATCTGTAGACCAAGAAAAAAATTGATCTCTCCAAACATTGGCATCTCAAATTCTTTGTTTATTTCATCAGTAAATGATTTGCATAGCATATCATTACATCCAAATATGATATCATCAACAAATATCTCAACAATCAGAATTTTACCATCAGTATCTTCTTTTAAATACAGATTATTGTTATCGCTTGGTCTTACAAATCCAATACTAATGAGATAAGAGTGAAGTCTTTCATACCATGCTCTCGGTGCTTGTTTCAATCCATACAAGGCTTTGTGTAGTCTACAAACCATGTTCCTCTTGTTAGGATCAACAAACCCTACAGGTTGTTCAATGTATACCTCCTCTTCTAATATTCCATTTAGAAATGTAGATTTAACATCCAATTGGTATACTTTGAATCCTTTAAAAGCAACATAAGAAAGTAGAATTCTTACTCCTTCTAGTATAGAAATGGGCGCAAAGGTTTCTCCATAGTCAATACCTTCTTCTTGTGCATACCCTTTGCATACTAGTCTTTCTTTGTTCCTTGTGACTTCTTCATTCTCATTCAGTTTGTTTTTTAATATCCATTTGGTACCAATGACATTTTTGTCACTCGGTCTAGGTACTAATGTCTATGTTTTGTTCTTCTTAATCTGTTCAATCTCTTCATTCATTTCACTAACCCATTCTTGATTCTCAAGTGCAGTATTAACATATTTAGGCTCAAAATCATAAATCAAACATCTAGTGTTAAGTGAATTCTTGTTCTCATTCCATCTCTTTTGTCTCCAATGATCTGGTTCTATGGATGGTATCTTCTGACATATTTAGAAAGTACATATTCAGATCTTTTTTCATCATTCTAATCATCATCTTGACCTTCATTTTTATCTTCATCATCGCTCAGTTCAACATTGTGAGCATTTTCTTGATTCTCGATGTGTGCAGCCTGTTGCTTGGTTGCATTGTTATGTCTCTCAGTAGCATTACACTATTGCTCGGGAAATTTATTAGGTTCATCAATGTAGACAAATTTTTTGTAATCTTTCGGTTCCTTTCTACTTTCCTCATCATTTTTCTCAGCAAATTCATCCACTTTAACATTTGCACTTTCAATGATTTTGTTAGAATATTTTTTAAGATATTTATAAGCTTTGCTTTCTCTAGAATATCCTAGAAATATTCCTTCATCACTTTTAGAATCAATTTTCCCATTTCTATCATCTTTCAATATATAACATTGACTTCCAAAAATTCTAAAGTAACTCACATTTGGTGTGTATCCATACCATAGCTCATAGGGTGTCTTATTGGTGTCTTTCTTCAATTGAACTCATTTCACTATATAGACAGCAGTACTTACAGCTTCTCTCCAGAATGTTTGTGTGATTCCTTTTTCAATCATTAGTGTTCTGGCACAATCAACAATTGATATATTCCTCCTTTCAGCAATCCCATTTTGTTATGGTGTTCTCAGTGCAGAAACATGTCTTGTAATTTCATGCTCATTACAAAAGTTAGTGAATTAATCAAAAGTAAATTCTCCTCCTCTATCTGACCTTAGACATTTTAGTTCTTTTCCACTTTTTTTTTTCAACTTTATATTTATAGAATTTGAACATCTTAAATGCTTCTGATTTCTCTTTTAAGAACATGACGGTCATCATCCTAGAATAATCATCCACTTTAACATTTGCACTTTCAATGATTTTGTTAGAATATTTTTTAAGACATTTATAAGCTTTGCTTTTGGTAGAATATCCTAGAAATATTCCTTCATCACTTTTAGAATCAAGTTTCCCATTTCTATCATCTTTCAATATATAACACTGACTTCCAAAAATTATAAAGTAGCTCACATTTGGTGTGTATCCATACCATAGCTCATAGGGTGTCTTATTGGTGTCTTGCTTCAATTGAACTCGGTTCACTGTATAGATAGCAGTACTTACAGCTTCTCTCTAGAATGTTTGTGTGATGCCTTTTTCAATCATTAGTGTTCTAGCACAATCAATAATTGATCTATTCCTCCTTTCAACAATCCCATTTTGCTATGGTGTTCTCGGTGCAGAAACCTATCTTGCAATTTCATGCTCATTAAAAAAGTTAGTGAATTAATCAGAAATAAATTCTCCTCCTCTATCTGACCTTAGACATTTTAGTTATTTTCTACTTTATTTTTCAACTTTAGCTTTATATCATTTGAACATCTTAAATGCTTCAGATTTCTCTTTTAAGAACATGATAGTCATCATCCTAGAATAATCATCAACAAATAGAATGAAGTATCTATCACCATTATAGCTTTTTGTTCTCATTGGTCCACATAAGTCAATATGGACTAAATCTAAAATATCATTCAATGTGTGGGTTTTCTCTTGAAACTAGACTTTGTCATTTTCCCTTTTTGACAATTCTTGCACATGACATGGTTGGGTTTTGACATACTCAGTAAGCCTCTTACTTTTCTTTTTCTTTCTTATCCTAATCATGTTGTCAAAATTCACATGTAATAACCTTTTATGCCACAACCAAATGTCCTCATTTCTAGCTAATAAACATGTGGTCTTAATATCATCAAGATAGAATTGGTTACGTTTTGTCTGTTCACCAGTATTGATCAAACTTCATGTTCCATTATAGATCTTTTCCTTTTTGTTCTCAAATGCAACTCGGTGTCCTATTTTATTCAGCTGTGAAACACTCAATAGTTTATAGTTAATTCCTTTCACCCAATATGCATTTTTAGATCTGATGAGATTATTCAACATGATGGTTCCTTTTCCTTCAACTGGACAAGGTGAGTCATTACCCATCCTAACTGATCAACCATTATAATATTAAAATTTTCAAAATTTTCCTTATCTCTAGTCATGTGGTCAGTACAACCACTATCAATAATCTAGACATAATTTTTTTCTAAATTTAGATATGAGTACAGTTTCAACATACCTTTCTTCTTCATTTGAATCATCCTTCATAGAAACAAATACTACCTCAACATCTTCATCAAATTCAGTGTCAGCATTTTTGGCTTTGTTCTCAACCAGGTAACAAGCCCTCTTTCCTTTGTCCTTGTAGTCTTGGTTATCTCTTCTGTCAGAGTGTCGATTTCTTCTATAGTCTCGCTCATCACTTCTGTTGAACTTCTTTTCATAAGATCTTTCATTGTTTCTTTCATCTTTTCTCTTGTTAGGGCATGTAGCAGCAAAGTGTCCAATTTATTTGCAATTAAAACAGACCAATGGTAATTTACCTTTGTATCTTCCTTTACCTCTTTGCAATATTCTATCCTTTAGTGCTTTGATTTATTAAGTTCTTGTTCATCACTATCAATTTCACTATCATTTCTCATAGTGTGTTTGTTACTAGATTTTCTTATTTTCAGAGAAGATTTGAATGCAGACTCAATAGTTGGTAAGACATTGTTTTCATAGTTATTCATCTCAAATGAAATAATTCTACCAATCAAACTATCTAGAGTAACATTGTTATTTGTTACTACTCTCATTTCTTGAATTGCAGATACTCCAATTGCATAAATAGGTAGTAAGGTTGTCAGAATTTTACTTACAACTGTTTCTTCTTCAAGTACTCCTCCTACTCCTTGAATAGCCTTAACAACTTCTTTGATTCTGCTACTGTACTGAGTGATGTTCTCTCCTTATTTCATTCTTAGGTCATCAAACTTTCCTCCTAGGATTTTAGCTTTAGCTCTCAGCACATTTGTATCTCCTCCATGTACTAGCTTGAGTTTGTCCCACATTTTATTTGCAGTGGTGAATGATTTGACATCTTCAAATTTAGAATTGGATAGTGAAGAAGCAAGTTTTATCATCATAGAATTGCATTCATGTTTTTCTCTCAATTGATCAACAGTTAGAGGTTCAGTAGGTGCAACAAATTTAATATCCAAGTATTGTGTGACATCATTTCCAATACCTCATAGATGAAGTTTTATCCTGCTTTTCCATGATGCAAATTTTTCCTTGTTTACCTTAGGCACATCCCTTTTACTCATCTTGTGATCTTTATCTTGAGTCTTTAAACTCTCTTCCAAGCACCAAAGCTCTGATACCAATTGTTAGAATAACTGAGGGGGGGGGGGGGTGAATCAGTGGCCTTAAAAATAATTCCAATAATCCAACCAAAAATTATATCACAAATATAATATCCTCTAGTTATCTTTTAGTCCTTCAAGATGTATGTCTTTAAGTAATTCTAACAAATATATACTACTCAGTGAATATATTGTTTATCTTTTTCTAATCTTTATCAAATAGCAGTAAATAAACTTAGTGTTTACTGACCAATCATGTTTTAGTAAATCTGTAAAGCAAAACATCAAAGAAATGAACCATATACACATTTGACACATGGATTTTTAACGTGGAAACCCTGTTAAGGGAAAACCCACTTGGGACCGGTAACACAAAATTTTCACTCTTCTGAAGTGAGTTTGGTGAAGAGCCAACCCTATTACAGGTTATAAAAACTCTGTTAAGTACGACCTTGTTAGAGGATTCAAAACTAATAGTTTGTATTTTGACCTAGCATTCACTATGTTGTCAACAAGAAAACATTTTGATACTCTTGATTATCTCAATACAATAAGGATGGTTAAATCCCACTTGGTTAAGAGATTTTCTGAATCAATGGTTAAACTGAAATAGTAAATGATCTGTTTAATAATACAACTTTAAATTTCATATTTTTAGGTCTATTGTTAGTCCATAATACCTCTCTGATCAATGTTCTCTTCAATTCCTTTTCTCCCCTTCTTTCTTCTTTCTTCTTGGTGAATGCTCTTTCTTCTGTTGCTCGGTGTCTACAGAATTTCTTGGCTCTGTTCTTCAGCTTGTATGATTAGATCTGCATGAAGAATTCTATCTTCACTAGAATTATATTTAGCATTCCTCTCTTCATAATGAATTACTTTTATCTTTATATAGACATGATTTCACCATCCAATCTCCTTGTCTTCCTTGTTCTTGATGTAAATTGCTTCTTGATCTGTAAATCCCGCCATGCATTGCTTTAATATTTAAAGATTTTCTTTAGTTTTACTCTGTAGATTTATCTGTAACAACTGTGAATAAAACTAGCTTTAAATCTTCTTCTTATCCTTAGTTCTATTGGTCGATGAAAATAAAGCAATCAATCAGTTAACTCTCAATATAGCTCTGCCAACTAAGTAGTTTTGTTGTTTTCTAACTCTAGTTGATTTCGGTCATCAACTCTTAGTTTGCTCGGGTACCACTTGCTCCGGTAACATTGTCCTCGGGTACCACTATGTCTCTTGGGTAACACTGTCCGTCGGTGTTGACTATCCATTGGGAAACACTGTGAACCACTCAAGGTTCACCATTCTCGAGCAACCCTATCACTTGATGTATACCTTTACTAATGACAAAAACTTTGTCTCTTTAGATCTTCAAGTGTTGTGATAGTATGTGTATGATAAATCATAATATATTAAGTTGACATCAATGAAAATACAATACATTAACTGATTTAATGTCTTGCATTTACTTTCTGTAGCTCGGTGATCATCAACTTATCATCTTCAAGCATTCAATCAGTTATAGTTCATCAGACACCTCAGTAAGAGGGACCCCACTTAGTATTTGTATAGCCTGATATGCACAAAGTAGATCAATGGATAAATATGCATCCATGCGAGATAAAGGGTCCACCTCGAACAAAGATGCAACCTCCAAAGGAGATGGTATGTCTTCCATCTAATAAGAATCATCACTGGAAGATGCATCATGTGCCGCTGGCAGAATAGTAGAATGTGAACACAACATGTATCCTCTCACACAATCAGATGAGATCTCTTGAACCTGTTTCGCGATACTCACGATACTAGAAAAGATATACTGGTGTCATCTGGTACACTCTCTCCTACAACAGTGATTTCTAAATGTTTTGGCATAACCAAAAGGTTTGGACCCACTAGTGTTCGCTTATTAGCGAGTTGTGGAGCAGTAAGTATCCTATATTGCTCATATAATTGGACCATCCCCTACCCAACTTGGGAGGAGAAATCTGTATAATCAACATCATACTGTAAATGTAATTATGCAAATGATTATTTGCATAAATAAAGTATACTTAATTATCCTACAGTCCCAAATTTTCCCAGATGTATATATCAACAATTTCAAACATATCAATCAACTCGGTGAAATGTATATTGTAATTTCAAACTTTAGTCATATACCGAGTAGTGCAGTAAATCAATATTGTGATTACCGATCAATACAGATAAAGTAATGTGTAAAAAAACTAAAAATCCACAACAATCATACACAATGACACATATTTTTAACATGAAAACCCTACTAAGGGAAAAATCACCTGGGACTGGTACCCCAAAATATTTCACTCTTCTGAAGTGAGCTCGGTTAAGAGCCAACCCTATAAAAGGTTACACACACTGTTAAATGTGACCTGGTTAGAGGATTTAAAACTAAAAGTTCTCTATTGACCAATCATCCACTATGGATTCAACAAGAAAACACTCAACATTCATTAGAATGTCATAATAAAGAGTTTCACATCCTACTTGTATACGCTAAATATGGGCCTCTGACTTAGCCATACACTTCAACATAGTCATTGTTCATCAGTCACACACAGAGATGAATATGAATTTATTAATTTTGCATGTCTGGATGAGTCGACCTATTGCCTCTTATCTAGACAGGGTTTTGACTAGCTCTCATATTTTGAGGACCCAACAACTGACACCAATCTAAGAATGGAGGATTTAATCTAGAAATACAAGTGCAATGTCTAATCTAGAAATAAGAACGTAAGATTAATCTAGAAGTGAACATGCAATATTAATCTAGAAATGAGATTAAAATAAGAATTCTTGAAAGAAGCTATACTATGCATGATTAATCTAGAAATGACATTAATCTAAGAATGCTTGAATGCACAAATATGAGTTAGAAATCCAGCAGCGATTCGACACTTCAATAATGCAATCTCCTTTTTGAATGAGAACAAGAGATTTCTTTTATAGGATGAGAGTCCAGTTCAGAATGGAAATTTTATAGTTAACACCTCAAAATCTAGTCCAGATTAGCAAGTTTCCTTTGAGAGAAATAGTGAACTATTGTCTTTTTGAGTGAATGAAACAATTAGTTGATTTGTTGCACTTTTGAATCTCAGTCAACTCAAAGTTTCCATTTCTGAACTGAAGTGAGGATTTTGGAGAGATTATTTGATTAAATAAATGAAATATGACCGCATAAATGCATTTTCTCAATCATTTAAATAATTAAATTCAATTATTAAAATGAGGATATGTATTTAATAATCAAATATTATTTAATTCCTTTTTATGTATTTTAGCTAAAAGGGTGAATTTAATTTAATTAAAGTGCTAGGACTTTGTAATTAAATTAATTCAATCATAGGGTTTATTTAATCAATTATAATTGATATTTAAGAATTAAATATAGTATGTGATTAATGCAAATTTAGGTTTTTCTGCATTTGACACTTAATTCAATTAGAGTCAGTCGAAACTCAGAATTTCCTAGTATAATAGGACTTTGATGATTCAGAAGAATGACAAATGCAACAAAATTGGTTAGGATTGCAAGATGCCAATTTTGGGGTGTTACATTTTTCCCCTCTTTGAATTGATGTTCTAGTAGCGCATTGATTCAAAGAATAGTCTAATGTTTGAAGCATAGAAGAATAGTTGAGATTGATTTTGAGAATTGATGATGGTTTCAGAGCCATCTCTAGAACAAAGCTTAACTCTCTGAAGTCTATGTTAGATTGTCGAGACACCAATTAAATCAAATTTTCAAGGTTCATATCCAGAACGAAGCTTGATTCTCAAGAATCTGGGTTAGATTGCCCTGATACCTAATAGATTATCACTTTTCAAAAGACTATCCCCAGAATGAGGCTCAATCTATAGGAGTCAGGGTTAGATTGCCCCAATACCTGGCAGTGAGATTTCAAGAACCATCTTCAAAATGAATCTTGACTCTTAGGAATCTGGGTTAGATTTCCCAGACACCTAATAGATTTAAATCAGATCAGTTTGATTAAGATAGATTGAAAGTGATTCAATGATGTAATCATCCTACCCCCTCGGGAGCGAAATGGAAAGCTGGCACCTCATAATGGTGTTTGAGAGTGAGAAATTGTAGATAGATGTTGAATCAAAGGTCATGAGGAACTCGAAACAAATTACAGAAGAATTTGGCAGATGCAGAAGTGATTTCAAGTGAATTCAAGGTCTGGTTGACCAAGTTTGACCAAGGTTGACCAGAGTTGACCAGAGTTGAATTTTGATAAAAAATTATCAAAGATTTGAGAAAATATTGATTGGATATGACTCTGACAAGAAAGAAACATCAGAAAGTCGATTGCACAAATGTCTGATCGCGTCAGTCCCAAAAAATTTAAAATGCAATTTTGAGCTATATAAGAGTGTCAAATTTCAATTTCGATTTTGATTTCAATTTCAATTTCGATTTTGATTTCAATTTCAATTTCAATTTTGATCCCAAAAATGGATTCAGAGTGGTCGATATAGCCACTTTTGAAGAGTGAGAGTGAGGATCAAACACTTGGGCAGCATGATGAAGCCAGAACGTTGAATAAGAATCCCTCGTCATACAAATCCAGGAGAACACAATGAAGTGAGCATTGAAATTCTATCTAAAATGAAAGTGCAATCCTATACTAGAATGAAAGTGCAATCCTATACTAGAATGAAAGTACAATCCTATGCGAGATGCAATTCCTAGGATGTGGTTGTTGGACCCATTGGATAGTTATCATCATAGAGCATTTTTTGGAACATCAGAGTCGATACAATCCTTATTGTTGCCACTACAACCATAAGAATATGAATATGACTTTCATCGGATAAGATATGGGAAACTAACATAAGCATCAGGGCACAAATGCCGAGATGACCTAAACATTGTTTCTAGATTGATATAGTAAGAGTAAACCAGTAAACAAGTAGAGAAAAAATAGTCAAGGAGATAATTCAGTCCTCACCAACAAGCAGTAGACAAAGAAAAGATAAACAAAATCAATGAGAAAGAGAAACATACAAAGAGAAATTTAGTCATAGCTCAACATGTTTCAAAGTTTTTGGATGTGTAGATGTATAGGGGTGTTGAGAAACACCGTTGTTCTTGTGAGTTCTTTGTGTTTGATTTCTATTGATAGATGTTTACATTTGCGATATCCAATGTGTGTGGAAAAAACTGCACAGATGTATCCAAAGATAGTGTTAAGAAACATTGTTGGTTGCGGTGTTGAAAAACACCTGTTTGTATCAGTAGTGAGTTGTCCTTCAAAAATTAAAATATTACTGACTCTAGTGTAAGCAAAACATGTGATCAAATTCAGGGACCTATGCCCCTAGTGAGATTTTGATAACCATCTCCAGAACAGAGCGTGATCCTCAGGGATCTGAGTTAGATTGTTCAGATACCTAATAGATGATATTTCAAGAATCATCTCCAAAATTAAGCTTGATCCTTAGGGATCTGAGTTAGATTGCTTAGATACCTAACAAATGAGATTTGATTGGGGACCCATGCCCCTAGCTAATAATGGGTGACTAACTTGACTCATGTTGCGAGGAAAAATCCAAGTTGATTGCCCCCAGACTATGACTCGGGATCAGTGTTAAGGCAGGAGGGTTCTCATGAAAGTGACTAAAAGCTATGTACAAACTGAAGTAAAGGATCGCCAAGACTGAGTTTTGATAAAGAGAGCATTGAGTACAACTCCAACTTCAACAGATTGATGTTGATTTGTAGTTATATATCGTTTGTAAGAAATATCACCAGTACGGTGACAGTAGGAAGACGCAGTGAGAACCACTGGTGACTGACGTGAGAGAGATTCTCAAGTAGATAAATCTTAGTAATAGATAGGCATCAGCAGGGAGACATAGTGAGAACCACTGGTGACTGACGCGGGAGAGATTCTCAAGTAGAGAAGTCAGAGAAATAGCTAGGCAGACGTAGTGAGAACCATTGGTGACTGACGTGAGAGAGATTCTCAAGTTGATAAATCTAAGCAATAGCTAGGAATCATCAGGAAGATGTAGTGAGAACTACTGGTGACTAATGTGAGAGAGATTCTCAAGTAGAGAAATCTAAGTAATAGCTAGGCATCAGCAGGAAGATGCAATAAGAACCACTGGTGACTGATGCGAAAAGTAATAGGACAGTGCCCCCTAGACCAAGAAGGTTACCCCTAGAGTATGACCAGTTTCAATCAAGTTTTCGAGGGTCATCTTCATAATGAAGCTTGAATCTCAGGAATCTGGGTTAGATTTCCCAGATACCTAGCAGTGATATTTTGAGAACCATCTTCAGAATGAAGCTTGATCCTCAGGTATCGGAGTTAGATTTCTCAAATACCTAATAGATTATCACCTTTCAAAAGAATGTCCCTGGAATGAGGCTCAATCTTTAGGAGTCAATGTTAGATTGCCCCGATACCTATTCATTGAAAGATAGTTAATAGAGATTTTTTTTTGGGTGGATGCATCAAAGTGCCTATTGCTAGGTTTTCACCAAGATGATCATTTTTTTTAGGACTTTTTCCAATTTTTAGAGATTACTCGATCTCAAGCAAGATCACATTGGTTTTCCCCCAATGTCTAGCAAGGTGTAGGACATTGCAGATGGATTAGAAAGCTGATGGATGAGGCAAAAATATGATGATGGATGAGGAGGGTGAATGCAACCCTCAAGAACAACTTCCTCAAGATTACCCAAGATAGGAAAAAAGGGAATATAGAAATTCAGGCTCATGGAGTGATGTTGTATAGCATGTAGGATAATGACATGATGTCATGAAAAACATGTGCTCCAAAAGAATGGACATGTCAAGAGAATTTTGAGAAACAGTTTTGCAATTTTTGTTCTTCATTTAGATCAAGACCAAGGGATTAATTTTGGATAGGATATAGCTATGATAGCGTGATTGGGATAAGGGGTGATAGAGGCTATAAGTGAATGTTTGTATTATGGAAGGAATACATAGAGATAGGGAAGATAGGCTTGGGATAAGCAAGATCATGATAGGCTCAACCTTGTCAAGATCACCAGGAGGAATATGGATGCTCACAGGCTAGCTGGATGTAACATATGATGGATAAGATGACATGGAAGGAACTTCCCCCCAAGTGAAGAGTGCAAGTAGGAGGAATTACACATGACGCATGTTTTCCAAGTTTTCATCATGGTACTTATCCAAGGGACCACAAGAAGTGGTTTTCACAATAGAATAGATTTATTTCTCTTTACTTTTGCTACCCAGGTGCCTATTTACCAGGTTTTCACCAAGGCACTTTTTCTTTATTTCTATTTTTTTTGTACTTTTGATTTTATTGAGGAACTTAAGCTTCTTTTGTGTGTGTGTGTATTTGTGCACATGTTGCCTGAGACACAACACTTCAATAAGTCATTCTGTTAGTGAAAAACAAGGGTTAATGAGCATATAAACCATAACATTGACTTATTGCTTTCTAACTAGGATGAGTGTAGAAAATAACATAAAATCCCTCAGATTATGCTAAATACAAGTGATATAAACAACCTAGCATGAAAGATTTGATTTAAAACAAGCTATTATTCAATGAGAAATGCATATTAGTCTAAAAATGGACATTATAACAATGCATGCTAATGGAACTATGAGATGAAAATGAAGCTATCTAAATATTAGCAGCATAACAATGTATTTTATAATATGAGATGAAGGCTCTTTTGTGCTCCAAAATGCATACTATTTATAGAAGAATGAGAGAGAGAGAGAGAGGAGACAAGGTTCATTAATGAGTTGAGGGACTCATTAATGGTGGTGTAAGAGCCATTAATGCCTTGAGCATTAACGAGGCATGGAGGAGACATGGGCTTAAGGCATCTTCATTAATGAGGCATTAACGAAAGCCTTAAAGAAGCATGGGAAGGGTGTAAGAGGGCAACTTGAGAAGGTGGACTTGAGGAAGGAATCTTGATATTCCTTGACTTTCTCAAGTGGGTGGAGTTGTTAATCATTCCTTAATGGAATGTGACAACATTAGGAGGTGGGTTAGGGTTAGAATTAGAATT
>MU228365.1:1273453-1301778 GCA_018584345.1 Thuja plicata | reverse complement strand
GGTTGGGGTTTAAGGGAATATAAATGAAATGAATTAAACTTATTTAATTCATTTAAAATATAAGAATTAATTATTTAAGCATTTTATTGCTTTTTAATAATTAAGGGGACTATAGCCATTTTAATTAGATTAAATAGGCTAGGGGAATGGGTTAATTGTAAGTGGATAATTGACTTAGGGATTTATTTAATTCCTTCATATTTAAATACTATAGCCATGTATTTGATTGATTTTGATTTTGGCTAAAAGTAAATAATTTAGTGATTTAATCACTTTAGGTTATTAAATTGATTCAAAGAATTATGCCAAGCAGTAACAAGGTCGTTTGGACATAATTGGGGGTATGATCACACTTAGGGAAAATAGGGTCCATAGTTCAAACAAACCAAATTCAGCTAGTTACATTTGCCCCTCTTTGAATTGATGTGCGAGCAGCGCATTGATTCAAAGAAAGTTTTTGATTTTGAGTTCAGAAATATTGAGAATTCCGTTCTTGGTTGTTGAATGAAATGTTGATGAGATCAGTCTCACATTTTATCGAACCAAATTGATAGAATTGATTTTGAACTTGGTTGTCGTCCAATGATCAATAAAAGATTTTAAAGATATCAATTATGAACTTGGTTGTCGTCCAAAGATTGATAATACCAATTCTGAACTTGGTTGTCATCTAAAACTTATTAAGAAGCTGCCAAGAGCTTAATAAGAATCTTTTAAAATGAGGAAACACAAGATATCCAGCTAATGAGAACCAAAGATTTCTATCTAACAGTTCCAACTTAGTCAAGGAAACTGTCATGTCCCTAGTTTGTTTGATAATGAAGTCATTTTAATGTTGTTTTGAGCAAAAATTTAATTGATGATAGTGTGATCATGCCCCCTCGGGAACAAAATCAAAGGAAAAGAATAAATCCCTCAATTTGAAATGATGTATCACTTGCAAGAAGCGGTTAGGGAAAGAAAGAATGGAGTAGAAGAAGTAGAAAAAGATGGTGCATTTTAAAAATAAACACACAATTATCAATTTAATTATGTGAAAATATGAGTGGTGAGATGGATAAAATGATGTTAGACCAAGATTTATGATAAAATGTGCAATTTTGAATGATTTTTGGAACAAATGAAGCAAATCTGTAGTGTTGAAGTTGTCGTAAAAATGGTACTGTGCTGCTGAAAACATTGTAGGCACCTTCAATTTTACTCCCGATTGATCAAAAAGAGAATAGAAATGTAATTGTAAATGTCTTGGAGGAGTTTTAGAACTCCTAAATGGCTCAAAAGACCAATATAAGCCTCAAAAATTACCATTTCACTATTCATTTTCACTTTCATCCATAGAAATTCAGAGAGCTCTGCAAAGAAGATGGTGGTCCCTGCGAGAAAACATCATTTTGAGATGAGCCGTCGACATCAGCGCCCAACTGACTACCCACCTCTGGTAAGTCCACGTAAAAATACTTTGTGAATTTAGCAAAATCCAATTTCATGCATTTTTGTAGAAGTTATGGCCTTTTGAATTTTGAATCACATCCAGTATTCAGGATCGCAACCTGTAAATCCTATGTCGCATTCGGTCTTTCCCGGATCGCATCTAATTTTTCTGGATTCCTGCGTCACATCTAGGATACCCTGGATTGCATCATGTTTTCCTTGTTTTTGTCTTTATTTTAGTTGAAATTCATCAGTGTGTCATACCCTGTTAGTTTAGGCTCGTACCCTGTATTTAGGGTCATATCCCGTATTTCGGGGATCGCACCCTGTAAACTCCGTTGCATCTTGTATTTCTGGGATCGTATCTCATAAAATGGATCACACCCTTCTATTTCAGAATTGTATCTAATTAGGATACTTAGAAATTAAATTGTTTTGAATCGTTTGCGTACTGCGAACTTGGAATTATTTAGCTGATTTAGGAGTCTGCCCCTTTTTTGTAAATAGGATACTGATGTATTGTCATTTTTGTCCAAAACAAACCCAGTTTGAGGTAGTCGCATTTTGTGGCACGTATCCCGGTCATGTTCTTGCATTATCTGGATTACTTTTGGATGATGAGCAGACTACCATGATCTGATGCAGATTGCGTTCATTGATGGGTATACCCAAGATCGGGGTAAATCGTGGGTTGTTAACTACTATTGCCAAGAGATGGCACTCAGAGCACAACACCTTTCATTTGTTGACTGGTGAGATCACAGTGACTCCTGAGGACATCTGGCAGATAATTCGAGTGCCGATGATTGGGAATGAGGTGCGTTTTGATTCGACAGCGGCCGTGGCAATTGGTGCTACACGTAGATATTTCCAGGATGACACCATCAACCAGAGATATATGTCTTGGGACTATATGGTCGATCATTATGATCATTTATCAGTGTACTTAGCAGGTCTGGTAGGCGGCATCTTGATGCCAGATAGGGGTTAGCATGGATTCATAGTTAGCTGGGTAGATATGATAGAGAATATTGTTACCCACTGACGAAGATTTGCATGGGGCAGTTGCATTTTAGCCCACATGTATCGAGAGCTTCATGAGATAGTTTACCATTATACTCAGAGTATGACCATTGGGATCCTTATTCTTCAGATCTGGGCCTAAGAGCACATCCCTGTGACATGGTCAATTGTAGATAGACAGAGGGCACCAGAGTAGCCTTATGTTTATATGTATGCAGGTCTTATTTAGCAGCCCCATCTGGGCAAGGTTGAGTACTGGCATCCTTTATTTGATGATATGACCGACGTCATTTGGCGACCATATTTAGATTGCGAGGAGTGGACCTCAAATGCATGGCAGGTACCCTTTTTATTCCAGAGCCATTATCTTATAGGTAGGACCAGATATGTTGTGGAGTAGTTCATCCATACCTAAGTCCTAAGATAGTATGGCCATCAGCAGGGAAGGATGCAAGATATCACTGTGTATGCACGGGTCTGAGATGAGGCAGCATTGTGGGGTTCTCAATTATAGTATGAGATAGCTCACCAGGAGATTCAGGATATGGTCGAAGTAGACTAGGATCTCCACCCTGATGTTGTTGATGCAGGTGTCTCTAATGGATATGCTACGGAGATTCTTCAGTACCCTTTTCCTTATTTTACAGTACCAAAGGAGATCATTCCTCGTATAGAGGAGCCTTTGGATTATGATCTTGAGGATCACCCAACCAGGGGGAGAGGAGGAGCATAGAGAGATAGGGCCCCTGGTAGGCATGGAGGTCAGGATGGTGGTAGGGATGGCAGAGATGGTCGACGTCCTCCTACTGATGAGGATGACGGTGGAGATGATAGGGTGGTGTTGGTGAGGTTTTTGATATAGGTGGTGCCAGTGGTAGTGGGAGGCACTAGAGGTTCATATTTATAGCTCCGCAGAGAGATCCTGGTGTGCTCCTTACTAGGGATCAGTAGAGACAGAGACAATAGAGATCACAGGATAGACCTCAGGATAGGGGATAGGAAAGGTCTCAGGATCAAGATACAGGTAGAGACAAAGATCCTCTTTCTAGATGTGAGAAGGAGAGAGAGCAGCTCCGAGCCAGGATTACTGCCTTAGAGGCCCAGGTCACCATTGCAAATGCCTTACTGGAAGATAGGGATACACAACTTGAGTTTCTGAGAGTAGAGAGGGATAGATAGGGTGAGATGCTCAGAGTGGAGAGAGATGCACATTCCCAGACGGCAGTTCACCAGGGGCAGAGGGCCACATATTACTATGCCCTTTATCATGCAGCAATGCCGGAGGGCCAGAGAGCACCTTCCTTTTCATGATTGGCTCAGCAGTCAGAGGGGGCCATGCCACCTCTAGCAGCTTCTTTTGTACCACCTCCTCCTCCTCCTGATCAGGGAGAGGGGGTGGGGCAGAGTTGATATTTTGTACCATCTATATGACATGTGTATCTTGAGATTACATTTGTATATCTGGATCCTGCTGAGATCGCTTTTTTGTATATGACATTCATACATGTATATCTGATTCATTCAGCCTCACTGATACTCTGATACTCTTGATGCATACTATTTCATATTTTGATCTGTACCATGTTGTGATATATATATCTGATGCAGCTTCCTGATTCTGACATGCTTCAGGAGTTCCCTTTGCTTTGATAGATGTGGTAGATGTATTTTGCACATGTGATGATATCTTGGTCTCTTGATGAGTTAGATTTAGACATCATTTTATGTATGTTTTGAGTCATTACTGATATAAATATGTATTGAATGACACGCATGTGAAAATTAAAATGTATGTTTCTTTTGATTTTCCTTTATGCAAAATAGATGTATGGATGCACTTTAGGATGAAAAAGTAAATATGCAATAATTGGATGCTTTATTTTTGTATTTTCTTATTGCTTATTTTCGTGAATGCAAAATGTATGCTATGGATGTGCAACAATAGATATATCAGTAATATGGATGATGTAATTAACTTGATTTAGAAGAAGAAAATTGAATTAATTTAGCGCTCATAATGTCTTTAATGTTTCTCCATGCTTGTTTATAGCCCATGTAATTTGTCAAAAATGTAATGATATGTAGACTCTTAGGACTTTGTCATTGGTATGCAAATGTATAGCTTTTTATCATCATTGGGAACTCTTTCAGAATGAAAACCACCTGATAGTACAACCATCACTAATACCCACTGATATTATGATAATATGAATACTATGTTTTATTGAAATGTTAGAAATAGACTTAGGCATCAAGGCATAGAAGCCAGGATAACAAAATAGTCACCTTCCTTTTAATATACCAGATCCTAATTAAGGCAAGATATTGAACCCGCAATGACCTTGAAAATTCATATCCTTGGGTACATTATGCCTCGTATACCTTAGTGAGAATCTGGATCAGAAAATAGACAAGGAAAAATTTTTCAACCTCACTGTTGTTTACACATAACAAAGATCGAGATATATGCAGCTATCCACCCCTAGTGGCAGCTCTTACCATAAACATCCAAGTTAGGTGAAATTTATAGGATCATTTGGAACAATCACCATACACAAAAAATCAAGAAAACATTATGCCCCCTATCCTTGTGACTCTTTGTCTTTGTGAAGACATCATTGAGTAACTAAGAAGACATAATAAATCATCAATTGAGAATCAATCAAATAAAATTTATAATTACTTAGATGCCCCTAGTTGAAAACATCATCAGGACATAAAAGAATCATAATCAACCCAATAGAAAACTATGTGTTTAAGTAGTACTTGTTCATTCATATGTCAAACATAGTAAAGATTCATCAATTGGAAAATTGGAATACAAGCAATATGGTATTCCATGTCTGTGCATTGATAGGATAATCCATTCATGTTTGCGATCCAATATAGCCTTGTAGGAACTCTGTCATTGTAAATGTCATGGTTGGATTCATGGTGTTTGAAAAGACACCCTTGTTTTGGAAAGTGACATTTGTTTTGCATGTATCAAGAAACATTGTATTCATGAGGCAAACCATCCTAGAGCGACCTAGAAACCATAACCTACCATACTAGCAAAGATGCCCCCAGTGCATAATGACTTATTCCTAAGACATAAATGTAGACAAATCCCAAGTGAGGATAAGATAGCCATTTAGGAAACGAAGTTAGCGTATTGAGCATAGGTGTAATTATGAAGGTTTAGTATCAGCAATGCTTTGATAGATGGAGCGCAGAACACAAGTGACACCTGATTGCCAGGTTTTCACCACTTGGCAAGATCTTTTCTTTTCTTTTTGCTACCAAGATGCCTGTTTTACCAGGTGCTCATCAAGGCACTTTTCTCTTTTTCATTTTTTTTTGCTATTTTTTCTTTTTTGAATGTTTTTCTAGTATCAAGGCGCCTATTTGCCAGGTTTTCACCAAGGATACCCTTTTCTGTAGGACCTTTTCCATTGTTTTTGGATTTCTTCAGGATCAATTTTCTGAATGTTTTTGGTATTTTGTAAAAACTTTTTGCTCTACAGGCTCTGCTAGCCAATCATCAAGTGTAGAACCGCTTCAAATGTAGAGTATTGATAGGATATGGAAGAACGTCTCCTTTAGGTGTAGCTAGTTGATAAGATCCAGTCCCAAAAGTAGCTGTGATAACATATGGTCCCAGCCAGTTAGGTTCAAATTTTCCTTTCTATTCCATGTTCGGATGGTTCTTAGGATTCTCTTTTAAGATGAGATCTCCCACTTCAAACTTGTGTGGCTTTACCTTTTTATTGTACCCTTTGGATATTCATACTTGGTACACTTTGAGGTGATCAAACCCTTGTTGCCTGCGCTCATCTAGTAGGTCCAGAGAATTCACCCTATTTATGCGGTACTGCTCATCAATAACAAGACCTTGTAATGATATCTGCAAAGATGGGATTTCAACCTCAATAGGTAGTACTACTTCAGCACCATAGACTAGAGAAAATGGTGTGGCTCTAGTTGGTGTTCTTATGCTTGTTTTGTAGGCGCATAGTGCTAGATTTAGTTGTAGATGCCAGACTTGCTCACAGTTCTATGTAAGATTTTGAGAATATTCTTGTTAGATGCCTCAGCTTATCCATTACCTTGAGGGTAATATATTGAGGAGCAATGTTGAGTGATGTGGAATTGTTCACAAAGGTCATCAATGTCTTGATTTTTAAATTGGCCCCCATTGTTTGTTACAATTGAAGAGGGTATCCCATATCTAAAAATAATGTAGCTTAGAATGAACATAGCCACCTATTTTCAAGTGGCTTTGTTTAGTGGCATGACCTTGACCCACTTTGTGAAATACTCAGTGGTCATAATGATGAACTTATATCCATTTGAAGAGTTGGGATATATTTGTCCAACCAAGTCAAAGGCTCATTGCTAAAATGGCCAATGTGTTATGAAAGGTATAAGTTCTCTAGCAGGAGCATGGATAACATTTCCATGCGTCTGGCATTTAAGATAGGATTTTGAAAACTAAATAGAATATTTCTCCATCGTAGGCCAGTAATAGCCTACTCTGAGCAGTTTCTTGGCTAATGAAAAGTCGTTTGAGTGTGATCCACATACACCTTCGTGGAATTTTTTTAATGCTAGATCAGACTCTTCAAGTTCTAAACACCTAAGAAGTGTACCATCGAGACCACGTCGATATAGGTTGTTAGTTATGAGGACATAACATGATGCTGTCCTAATCAGGGATCTTCTCTCATTTTTGGATAGATTGTTAGGGATAGTTTGGTCAGAAAGGTAAGCAATGATATTGGCATACCGAGATTATTCTGGGGTATTCAAAGCACAGATTACCTGGTATTTAGGGGTATCAAATGCAGGATAGGATAGTTCTTCCACCAAGAATTCATAGAGGAATTGATGTTCTTCCAGTTGTAACATGGATGCTAAGGTAGCCATAGCATCTGCAACTTTGTTCTGTGATCTTGGTATCTGCTAGAAGGTGACGAAGACAAAGCATTTCTTCAGGTCATCAACTAGTTGCTTGTAGGGCATCAACTTATCATCTTTCATTTGATACTCTCCATTGACCTGATTGATAATTAGTTGGGAGTCACCATACACGTGTAACTCTAAAATTTTCCACTCTATAGCTAGCTTAAGGCCATTTACCAATGCTTCATATTCTAAAATATTGTTGGTGCATGGAAACATCAGTTTGTAAGATTTGGTAATCTTGTAACCTTGAGGAGTTAGGAATAGGACCCTGGCTCCAGAGCCTTGTTGAGTGAATGAACCATAAAAGTACATCTTCCATGGATATTCAGTTAGATGCATGATTGTCTCATCAGGGAATTCAATTAGAAAAGCTTCATCATCCTAAAGTGGTGAATCAGCCAATTGATCTGCAAGGACCTATCCTTTGATAGCTCTTTGTTCTACATATTCAATGTCAAACTCACTTAGAATTAGGACCCATTTTTCCAAACATCCTATTAATTTTGTTCTGCTATAGAGATATTTCAGAGGATCTATCTTATCAATGAGCTTTACTGTATGAGAGAGCATGTAGTGGCTTAATTTTTATGATGCGAAGATGACTACTAAGCATGCTTTCTCAATGATGTTGTAATTGAGCTCATAGGCGACTAGTGTTCTACTAATGTAGTAGATAGATTTTTCTTTTTTGGTTTCATCCTCTTGTTCCAGCAACACTCCTAGGGATGTATCTGTAGTTGAAATGTATAGGAGTAGGGGATTTCCATGAATAGGCGCCATAAGAATAGGAGGAGTAGCCAAGTATCCTTTCAATTCTCTAAAGTTTTCTTCGTAGTGTTCATCCCATTTGAAGGTAACCCCTTTATGTAGTAACTTAGTAAAGGGTTGGGCCCTATCTACAAGTTGGGACATGAATCTCCTGATGGACTAAAGTCTTCCTTGTAGCATCCTCATTTGAGTGATGTTACGTGGAGGAGCCATCTCTAGTATATCTTTAAATTTAGCAAGGTCTACCTCAATTCCTTTCACTGAAACAATGAACCCTAGGAGCTTACCTGATTGGGCCCCAAAGGCACATTTCTTTGGGTTGAGCCTGAGTTGGAACTATTCCATTTGATCGAATATCTTTCTTAAGTCAGCAATGTGAGTACCTCTTTCTTTGGATTTAGCCAATGTGTCATCCACGTAGTCCTCCATGTTCTTGTGCATCATGTCATGGAATATTGTTGTCATGGCTCTTTGATATGTTTCATCGGCATTCTTTAACCTGAATGGCATGACATTCCAGCAAAATGTGCCCCATGCACATGTGAATGCGGTTTTCTCTTGATCTTCAGGGGTGATCTTGATTTGATTATAGCCCAAGAATCCATCCATTAATGAATACATCTGGAAGCCTGATGTAAGGTCTATGATCATGTGAATGTTAGGTAGAGGGAATTCATCCTTTGGACATGCTTTGTTCAAGTCTCTAAAGTCCGTACAGATCCTGATAGATTTATCAGATTTAGACACGGGGACCACATTGGAGATCCACCGTGCATAGGCAATGACTCGAATAAACCCAGCTTTCAACAACTTTTCTAGCTCTTCCTTTACCAATAATGCAACATGAGGATGCATCTTTTTAAGTTTTTGCATTATGGACTTGATCCCGGGAGCCATAGATAAATGATGCATGATCAAATTAGGATCTAGTCTAGGCATATCAGTATAGGACCATGAAAAGTTAATCTTCTTCTCCTTTAGGAACTCTGTGAACTGTGTCTTCTCCTCTTCTGATAAAGATTGTGAAAGGTGGACTATTTGAGGATTTTCAACAATGCCCAAATTTACTGGTTGTGTTGGTTCAATCAGTACTGAAGATCTTTCCTGAAAGTGTTCAGGGAGGATATCAAGAGTCTCATCCTTTGGTGCCTCTGAGAGGTTTTCACCATTGGATATGTTTATTTTATTTACTATTTTGGGATTTGATACTGCTACAGAGTGGTTTTCACCATCAATCTACTTTTCTTTTTATTTTTTAGTTTTTGACTAAGAAACCTGATATCCTCCCATGACATGTTCTTGCTCCTTGCATTGGTGGAAGAAGGGTAAGGTTCACAAGCATTGAGATAACAAGCTAGGGAGTGGTCATTAGGAAAGTCGAGGATAGGAGTAGGATATGTTTTAGTCTAATCAATTAGGTCTGGAAGTACCAATGTTAGGGAGTCAGATTCTGGAAAGGACAACATCGTGTTAGCATCAAGACCATTAACCGACATAACATGATCTGTTAAGTTAATTTATTCAATATTTAGATCAATAAGAGTGAGATCGTCATTAAAATGGTCATTGTTAGTCATATGCGGACCAAACTCTAGTGACTCATCAGTATAAATCTCATCATCATCTCTCCGTAAAAGGAGGCTTCTTGCTTGTAGCCTATGAAATTCGTCTAGACTTATGTATTCACTAGTTTCTCCATCAATGATAGGGGGAAGGAACTCTTCTTCTTCTTCAGGATGATCAGTGTCATTGGGAGGAGCATTAGAATGTTTATGAGGAGCTGAGGGTGCCGCAAACATGTGAATTGTATCTATTCCAATATCTTTAGTGGCAATAGATAGCTCTTCCCATTCATACTCATGAGAGACTATTATTTCATCATCAGATCTGTTTAAGTATTCAACAATGGTTATCTGATGTACCCGGTTATCCATCTATAGATCAAAGTGTGGTAAATCTAGGACATGTGAAATTGTGACCAATTTCCCTCAGTTAGGATGTAAATCTTGTTGTTGGGGTGTCTCTTGAGTAATTGTTTCTATGGTGTCTCCTACCTCTTGAATGGGAGGTTGTGCTAGTAAAGGGGTGTGAATATTTTGTGGTACCTCAAAGCTGGGTACATAGTGTACTCCTTGGTAGTTGGGGTCTTGTGTGCCAACATGTAACAATCTCTCATAGGACCATTTCTCTAGTTTTTTTGTTTCATCACTCCCTTTATCTGAGTGTGGACTCTCTTTCGAAGCAGGTTTATCAATTTTAGTATTAAAACCCAGTCCTGTTTTATCTCTGGTATTTCGGAACTCCATGGGTATAGGTTCAATAAGCCCTCATCCTATGCCATTTAGATCTCCTTTTCCTTTGTATCCCATCTATTTGAGGAAATCATATCCATTTCCATATTGTTCTGGGGATATCTTCACATGTTTGACCTCACCCTCCACCGGTTCTCCTTTGTAAAGCCAGTCCAAGACCGCATGTTCTTCTGTGTTATCTAAAGAAGATGTGGATGCCTTTACCATGCTAGTTTCTTTATGTACTTCTAGCTCCTTGGATGTTGCAGGTGTGAATGTCGAGGAAGGTTTTCCATAGGATCTTGGTGAAACTGGAAGTTCTGTCAATGAGGGAGTCAGGTCTAGCTTGTACTCTCCTATACATTTTTCTTCAAGTTTCAAGGTTTTGCTAAAACTCTTCATAACCATGTCCTTGGTAGTTTCAGGAGCAGCGACTTCCATAGCCTCTTTTTTTGCGCAGGATCATGCTACCTTCTTTGATATTGTTGCAAGTGTAATTAGCGTCTGTACGAATCGTTACTTCTACCCCATTATGTGGGAATTTTATGCATTTGTGGTAAGTAGATGGTACAGCTTGCATTTCATGAATCCACGGTCTCCCTAACATGATGTTGTAGGCCAATGGTAGATCCAGAATTTGACATATGACATTCCTCTCAATCCGTTCAACTCTGATAGGTAGAACAATAAGACCTTTGGAGGATCTTTCTTCCTCATCATAAGCTTTGATGGTTATCTTGCTTCTAGATTCAATTTTTTTTTCTGAGAGACCTAGTCTCTTGATTAGATACAGTGTACAGATATTAAATCCTGCGCCTCCATCTATCAACATGCGTCTAACACTTGATTTATGAATAAGGACTTCAATATGGAGGGGTTAATTATGTGGATGTGTCAATTATTTGTCATCCTCTTCAGAAAAGGAGAGGTAGTGTGGCACTGAGATGTGATTTACCATCACTTGGAACTTGTCTATATCAATATCTTTTGGAACATTAGCAGTGTGTAGAGCTTGTTCTAGGATTTCCCTATGTACTGTGGATATTTTGAGCAACTCAAAAATGGAAATTTTGGCAGAGGTTCATTGCAATTGATCCACCAAGTCATATTTTTCTCCAGGAATAGTAACCACATGTTTTGATGTTGGTTTAGGAATAATTACAATAGGAGCCTTGGATGTCGATGTCGATTTTGGAGGTCCTTTGATTGTAACCTATGCTTGGCTCTGTGTTACAGCATTTGAGTGGAATGAGACACCTTTGATCGTGACCACATTAATGGATTTGGTTTTAATGTCAAGCATATTGATCACATTGTCATTTTTGGAATAGGTGTAGTTTACCTCATTACTCTTCCCTTTAGATGTTTCTCCTTGATCGTAATTAGGAAAGGGTTTGTTGAATGTTGTATGATCCTTATTAGTAGTGTGTCTGTATACTTTGATCTTACCTCCTTTGATGAGGTCTTGGATGACATGTTTAAGCTTGAGGAAATTATTAGTCTTGTGTCCCTTATTTTTGTGGAAGACACAATAGGAAATATCATCCCACCACCTATGTTTGACCATTGGTTCCCACGGTTTGGAATCTGGGATAGTTAGAACTTTGTTATCCAATAGTGTTTTTAAAACAGTCTCAAGAGGCTCTCCCAAAGGAGTAAAAGTTCTTTGGGTTTTTGAAGTCCATGTTCGTCCCTTGATATTATCATTGTTTTCTTTGGGTATGGGAGGTGTTACCTTAGCATCCTTTCTTTCTTGCATGCCATTGGTTAGATTGAATACCTCAGGTTTAGGATTAATGTTAGAGGCACCAACCACTCCGTCATTAACAACATTTTTGTTTTGTTTCCACCATTTAGGCTTGGAGTTGGAGTTGTTGGTCTTGTTTTCATTTTGAAGGGTGATCTCTCCCCTTTTGACCATGACTTCCTCAATACAGAGGGCATTTTCAATCATTCTGTCGAAGCTTGGAGAGTCTTTCATTTGTAAAGTGTAGTTCAATTCAGGCACTAGATTATTAATGAATATCTCCGTCTTCTCTATTTCAGGAATGGCCCTTGAATATCATGCAAAAATCTTCCTCCATCTTTGTAGGAAGTGTGTAAATGATTCTCCAGTTCATTGTTTGGTATTACATAGGTCCATCATAGTTACATAATGTTGGATTTTGTAGGAGTAATGTTAGATGAATCATTGGATCAACTCCTTGAATGTCTTGACCTTAGGGTTCAGTTTTGAGAACCACTCCATGGCATTACCTCCTAGACTTCCTGGAAATAGTCGCATGAGGTATGTAGGTTCGTGCATGTATTCTATGCTTAGAACACAAAATTCCCTCATATGGTCATGTGGGTCAGTTTCTCTCATGTACTTGTCATACTTTGGTCTTGCCACGTTGGGAGGAAATGGGACCATAGTGATACCCTTGTCAAAAGGGAATGAAAAATGGCGTCCAACGAGTATTTTGTCTTGGGTTTATCTTTCTCCTGTTTGAGATTTGTGAGCTCTGTTTGCATCCAATTGAGTTGTTTGGTGAGAATAGATATAGGGTTTGGTACCTCCTTTTCCTTGATTTTTTCCACATCATAATCCTTGGGTAATTTGGCACCGGTGGACACTAGATGGAGGAAGTACTTTTCTTTATCTTCATCAATCATCCTTCCCATTATCTAGTGGAACCTCTTGCTTTGTTTGAGTTTTTCATATTCTTCTTTAGTGATTTCGTCCTCACTACCGGATTAAAATAAAGTTCGTTCAAACTTGGGTTCTTCTTCTTCATCAGTATCTTCAGGTTTTTGGTGTTTTCCATCGTTATGCTCCTCAAAGGCCTCACTCCATTTGCAAGTGTCACTATCCATTTTTGGGGAGTCTAGATCGAGAAGGGAACTATGAGAAGTTTCTCCTTGAAAGTGTGGTGTTTTAGGAGGCACTTTCGATCCTTTAGACATGTACTTGTTGCATCTTGTGTTAACCATGAAGTTGTTTCTTAATTTTGTTAAGGTTTCCCAATAGTGCAAGTGAGATTTTTAGACCGTTCAAGTGGGCGTGTCTAGGTAAAAGTAACTGTTTGTTGGTGGATGTAAATGATTCTAGTGTCAGAGGGTTAGAATTCCCTAATAGTGAGCTGGGAACCAAGTTGTTGGTAGAAAGTGGGTAGACCACACGTATTGAACTAATCGTGAAATACTGACTAAGCATGCAAGGTAGGCATTTTGAAAAAGTTTTGAAATTTCAACAGGGAGACCAAAAAAGACAACAGGAACCAGCTAAAGATCCAAAAGGATATCCTAATCAACCGAGACTTTCTAAGAATTTATCTTGCAAATGCCCACTGTCCTGAATGCAAGCTTCCAGATGCGAGCCTAAATCCTAGATGCGACTATTTGTTGACCAAATGTGAGCTAGCATATAGGATGCAATCCTAAATACCATATGTGATTTGGGAAATCCAGGATGCGATCTTATGATGTCTTTGTCAATTTTGGTCAGTTCTAAAAAGTTTGTTTTCAAAGTGCATGAAGTTTCTTATTTCTAGATTGTGTTAAGAGGTGTCGTAGTGCGTGAAAAACACTTGTACTCCAGGGTTTGAAATTTGTTGATTGTTTTGAGGATCTTATCTTTTTAATGATATTTAGAACACATCAAACAGCATTGTATTGTTAGGGAGGTGAAACAGACACACATCTTGTTCCTATTCTCTAGGTGGAGGATGAATATCTTTTCTCGTTGACTCAGGTACACACTCAAATGCTAATCAGAGTACAGCCATCACCAAGAATGCAATGGCTCCAGTCATGATGTTGTATTAGCTGACTCCAAATGCAAGTGAGGGCACAATATGATGAGTGTCTTGGGGAAATTACTTTTTGCCTTGCACAAATATTATCACACTTTTGGGGGTGAATCAGGAATTTTTTCAGTTGAAGTTGTTGTAGATTATTGGGCAATCCGTTCAAAACTATCCCCCATAGAATTGCACAAGGCAAAATTCAGGTGTATAGCCCTATGAGTACCTGAATATATGTAGTCTCGCAAGCAAGATTCAAGCGGCTTCACTCTACATATATCCAAATATGTTCAAGGAATGATGTCAAAATTCCATGAACAAAACCGGCTCTGTCTTCTGAGGCTTTAGCCTACAAGGAAGCAACTATTTATAGTGAGTTGGAAGGGTTGGCATAAAACCTGTCCTCACTTGGGTCATTCCTGGGAGATTTTTTCCTCAACCGGCAGTCCCTCTACTATTTAAATATATGTATCAAGGATTGGCGAGCTTTGGATGTCTGGATTCCTGATTCTTTTGAAGAAGAAGATCATACTCTCCTAATCTAAACCATTTTCTCCCAAATCACGTAAATCAATGTTCATTCCTTCAAGCTATGTTGAGCTTGATTTAGTTTTTTCCTATTTAAGAAAAATAGGATGCTTGAAGGTAAATTTTTCCTTGTTCAATTAGCCATAAGATTTAGTGAGTTGTTTGTCCAATTACTGATCCAAATTGAATTAAACGATTGAACTTGTTCTTTGATCCCACAGATTTAATGCTTTGATTGTCCAATTTTTGATTCCAAAAGAAATTATACGATGTAGTTGTTCATTGAACCACAAGATTTACTGATTTGTGTTGTTCATTTATTGATCCCAAATGAAATTAAACTGTGAGATTGCTTGTTCATTTACCTCCAAATTCTGTTCAACCCATAAACTGATGTGTGAGTTTTTGATTTTCCTTAAAAGGAAAAGTGCATAATCCTCAAGTTAGTTTAGTGATAGATTGGAATCCAAGCAATTAAAGTGACTTTTTGATATCCAATCTAATAGGCCTCTTGATTTTTAATAGGCCCATTAGAGATGCCAAAAAGGATATCTTGATCTTGCTTGGGAGATGGAGGGCTACCTTCTTGGAAGATGTGGAAGGGGATGAGAGGATCATTATGAGATGCTTGATATATGTGACTTTGGTCAATCATTGGATAAGGATGGATGTTTTCTTGATCTTGATCGCTACTGATATTTATTTCTTCACACTGTGGATTTTCCTCTTGACATGTAGCCACTTCTAAGGACTAGGTAGGAGTGCTAAATTGCATGAAGGATTCTTGACATGTTGATGGAGAACCCTTTGGAATAGGAATGATAAGCATTGAAGTACATGGTAGCTTTAGGTCTATGATCTTTGAAGCCTGAGAAAGGCTTGTATCTATATGATGATTAGCTTGGATCTATTTTAGAGGTAGTCCTTGAGGGTAGACATTGTTGGAATTAATGGGAAGTAGTACTGAGAGGGGAGGGGTAAATCAGTACCTCTAAAACTTTTAACACCTTTCTTGATTCATTATTAGTAATCATACATTACTGCATTAACAACCATTACTATTTTTCTTTCTTATGTATGTACTGTTCATTCATAATCTTTAATGGTTTTCAATATTCATAGAAACATTCATGAAAATGGTAAACACATAACACAAGATATGGTATTGCAGAAAACTCATGTTAGGAAGTAAAAACTGAAGTGGAGATGGCACCCACAAACCTTCACTATCTGCAGGATGGAAGGGAGTCGGTTAAGGCTTACAATTTGATCACTTCTGATGATCTACCCTGTTAGGAGTATTAAGGTGGAGACTTGTTAAGACCTACTCTGTTAAGAGCTTTAGCAACATGGATTTAAGTGTGCACTCAATTATGAGATTTTACGATAGGACGGTTAAGCCCACCTTTCTTGAAAGGATTTCATTAGTGTACTACACTTGTTAGAATGAGTACAAATGTTGACCTGACTATATACAATCTATAATTTTTTATTACAGATCCATTAAATCCCTCAAAAGTATAATATCACCTTAAGTGATTGATGAATACCTTTTCTCTACTTGTTGGTAGCCTATGTTTTGTTCTTGAAACTGACTTGATTCTTTTTCTGTCCTTCTACATGAATTTCTCTGTCTGGTCTCTAGTTTCTCTCTGTGGCTACTATCTTAATTGAACAACAACTATTCTCAATGGATTGAGCACCTATTTATACAAGTATTTGACCTATCTTGGAATTCACACATTACAATGTTAACTCTTAGATCCAAGGTTTACAACTTGACCTTGACCTTTAGTTTTCATATTTTAAATCAGTAAAACTAATTAAAACAATAGTAAATACATTTCTTCCTCTGCACATAATAGATTTAAAAGTAAATCAAGAAGCTATAAATACAACTTCAGTGATTTATCTGACGTGGAAAGTCAGATCCACTTTTTGTGGGATGTAACTGACTGCCGATTCTTGGTCATCAGTTTGAACTTGAAGTATGTCAGCATTCCTTTGTTTGAACTATTCATCGGGTTCACTTTGTCTGACGGGTTCCTCTCTGTATTATTCCATCAAGTTGCATTGTTGTTACTTTTCGGGTTTCCTTGAACCTTTTTGTCATCGAATAACACTCAACAGTGTTTATCAGGTAACCTTAGTGTCAGGTAGTGCAGTGCCCTGTCTATCGGTGTTGTGTAAACCAATGGTGCAGATCATTTTTTTCTCTAAGTATACTAATGGAAAAATATAATTCCTTCAATCTCCCCCTTTGACATTAGTATCAAAAACTGATATGTGCATAATACTAAAGTGTTTTAGTATGCATACACCATATTTATATCCTTGTCATCATATGACTCCCCCTAACTATATGCATCGGTATAGTGTATGTATATGTACATGTATACTTTTCATTCTCTGTATGTACATTATTTCCCCTTTCTTTTACTATACATATGATTTCCTCCTTTTAACTGGGGCGAGTGAACATATCAAATTCCCCCTTTCTTTGATACGGATGACAAAAATGTACAACTTATAATATGCCAAAATTGTGACAAAAAATGTGCAACTTACAATGTGTCAAATATGTTAGAATGGGTTTTTTTGATATCTTTAATTATTTTCTCTCGTTGTTCTCTCAGCTATTCTAGTGCCATGTGTTGTAGCCCTAGCCTTGCATGCATATCATAAATTTTGTCTAGGAAAGACATTTCTGGGGTGGCAATTAGTGTATTTGCCTGTGTCACATGTTGTTGCAGGAGTGTAAGTGTCGGTAAGAGCTTATCTTGGAGCTCATTTACCTCATCTCTTTACTTCATCTCTGCAAAATGTATGTCTTGTCTCTATTTCCTAGCCTGTATAATTTGTTCATTGTGCAATTTAAGTGCTTCTTCAATGTTGGTGAGACTTTGTGCACTAGACTTAAGATCAGCATCAATTTTTTCTATCTTGTCGGTATACTCCTAAGTGAGTTGATCTAAAGTGCACAATTTTTGTATTAAGGTAATATCTTTTGATATAATTGGATCAATTGTACTTACCAATTCAGATAGCTTGACCTTTTTCAGTGCCACTTCCTGGCTTATTTTATCGGCTAGCTTGAACTCATACTTTTGTTCAAATCTCTCTTCCATAACCTTCTCATCATCAATATTTTGAAATGTTATTGCATCTGTGAGTATGACCAATTGGTCAAGCATTGGAGATTTTTTATCGATATCTATATCAGGTACAATCTGTTGAAGTATTCCTCTTGCTACTTCTAGTACCTTGGCATCTTTTGTTGCTCTCTTCAGTTTGTCTTGAATAGAGTTTCTCTCACGGAGCTTGGCATACTTTTTCAATGTAGTTGGATCCAATGTTCTTGGATCACAAACTGTAATCTCAATGATTTCATCCAGAGTTACTGGATTCTTATTGTTTCCTTTCTTCTTCTTTGAGATTTGAGGGGAAGCATATGTATGAACTACCATAGCTAGTTCATTTGTTCTCTCTAAATTACTTGGTGAAGGCTTTGTAGAAGATGCTTCTTGTGTCTTCTTCTCAGGTGACACCTATCGGTTATGTAAAGATGTCTCTTCATTAACTTTGGGTGTTTCTACAGAATGTGCTTCTGATTTCTTCTCCAGCTCATCCTTCTTTTCTTCTTCACCTTTCTCTATTTGTTTGTCCCCTTTTTCCTTTTGAGTTTCCTTCTTATTCTGATCATTAGAAGTACCTTTTTTATCATCAGTTGCAGCTTTCTCTACAGTTGTATCAGTGGTTTCTTTAGCTTCTCCATCACCCTTGTCCTTGGGTGTGCTTGTTTCCTTTTCAGTAGATCCATCATTTCCCTCTAGTATGTTTATTGCCTTCATTAAGACAAGCATGTTACTTTGAGTTGTAGCTTGGGCTTTGTCAATAGTGGCGTCCTGCTCATCGGTTTGAGCCTTGTTAGCAGTGACATCCTCATCTTTTTGTGTTTCTTCTATAGGGTTTGGTACTTTTGAGTCCATGATTGAATTATCATGTACTATCTCATCAGCAACATCAATTGTATGATCTGATGTCTTCAATATTTGTTGTTGTTCTTGATCCTTAAGTGTGATAAATATGACATCATCTTTCTTCTGCGGATCTTTGTCAGAGTCATAGTTAGTGATATCTTGGATAATATCATCCATGACTGTGTCTACATTAATAGGCTCATTATCACTTTCAGTATTGTCCAAAGCAATTTACTGAGGACTTGCATTTTTTGTCTCCTCCTCTCTATGAGGTGTGTTGGTGAGAAGTAATTGATTCTCACCACTTGTTGACTCTACCGGTAGATCCAAGGGTTATCTCCATTTATGTTCAGTCATAATATCCAGATCAATGAACTTGTTTTCTAGCACTTTGTAAGCCCTTATCTTGGCAACAAATTTTCTTGAGTTCTTTTTAAGTATTTCTTTGATCTCTTCAACTTTAGATTCGGGAGGCATCAGTCTCACAAGAACCCTTTCCCTTGCTTCTCTCTCTATTTGTAGGGCATATGACCATTATTGGTATATCCTTTTACCTAGCTCGTTAGGTATTTGATTGACAAATTTTGTAGGTGCATATTTGTTCTTGATCATTGACTTTATGACTGCCTCTTGTATCTTATTCTGGTCCTCTTGGTTTGGTGTATCCCATTGTCTAATTTTATTATCAGTCATTGTACCATGTGTAGCAATGGATTTGGCAGCTTCATGAACTATTTGATTTCTAAAGTTCTTCTTTTCTACATCAGGCTCATCATCTTTAGTGTCATCTATGTCAGCCTTTGTCCTAACCAACCTTTTCCTCTTCTTTGGAGGTGTTATTTTGACATTTTTTTACCTTGTTCTCTTATTTGGTTGCTTCCTTATGTAGGTCCTTACTTGAATTTTCTTAAGAGGTGTTGTATCGGTCGTAGCAGTTTGACTCCTTGTCCTCTGCTTCTTTGTAGGAGGTGGAGGTGTATTTGATTCAGTCTTTTTAGAATCTGATTTCTTTTCTTCTTGTTCCTCACCGATGGTGCTCTGTTCATCGGTTGACTCTGGTTGATCTTGTTCTTCATCTATTACCGATAGAATCTTCTTGAGATTCTTAACCATTGTCCTTTTTGTTTACAGTATTTTTTATTTCTAGGCCTTTTTTATCTTTGATTTGGCATCTTCATATGTTCCAAACCTTGGTTGTTTCTTATCAATGGGCTCATTAATTAATGCCTCAATTGCACTTGTAGCTTGATCAATGTTGATCTCATAATCCATTGGAGCTAACCAGTTTGTTCTTGGTACAATCGGTTTGATATGGGTGAAAACTATGTCCTCCATAAAACATATTTCATCTTTGTGTTTTTCTACAAGTTTTTCAGGAATCCTAGTCCTTTCCATCATCTTTTCCTTGAACTCAAGGAAGTAAGTAGACATAACAGACTCAAAATTGTCTCCTAGTAACTTAATTAGTTCACTAATATATTAGGTTACCGGTTTGGTAGTGTCCCATACTACTTTTCCTACTGAAGGAAAGTATTCTTGAAAATAGAAAAAGATACACATGATAAGTGAGCCGAACTTACATGTGTTGGTCTTTGTAGACCTAATTTTGATCATGTTCTCATCAAGTTGTTTTAACAGGATCTCAGAGAGATCCATCTGAATTCCTTTGGTTACTATCTTGTAAGCTTTGCTTACTGATGTAGTAGAAATGTTGTTCAATCTGCTAGCTTGAAAAATTTTATACCCAACTACACATGCACCAAATTTGAGCTCTTCGTCAGTGATTGTGTTTACTTTGAGACCTCTATTGTCTCCTTCTACATTGGTGATTTTTTCAACTTCTTTCATTGATGGATGCTTGTGTGCCCTAGGCTTGTCGGTTATTGGAAAACCAATGACAGTGTGGAACATCCTTGGTTATTTTCTTGGGTTGGTCTAGCCATAGCTTATTGTCATGCATTCTTCTCAAGACTAACCTTATCCATTCTATTTTGAATTCCCTCGGAAAATGTAGGGCATTAGTTAACCCTTTGACCTCCAAGTGTTTATGCTCTTCCTTTAGTTTTCCTTTGACATCACACAGCTTCTTATAACCTTCATCCATTTCAAGATCACCTATTTCTGCGATCTTGTAGTGAATATAAGACCTACCGTCTTCTATGAACAAAACCCTAGGTCAGATTTTTGAAAACACGTAAGTTTCATCAGGTTTCAATGCAATTTCTGGGCAGAATTTATACTTTGGATCTACACATGTGTTGTTCTTGATCAGCTTCACCACATTCCTCTTATCATTCTTGGTCTTAGCGATTCTTGAGGTGGTTTCCATTGTATTTCAAGTTTTTAGGGTATTCTAGAAATTAGCGCTTTCTTGATAAAATAATGACAGAGGTCTTTCAGTGCCTTTGGTACTTACTTCAATTTGCAATAGTGATGAAATATCTGTTTGTTGTGTGTTGAATCAATTTGTGGATGCTTCTACTTTCTACTCTTTAATTGCTTTGTTTTCACTCTTCTTTCTCTTCAAATTGCTGGTGAAAAATGAAGTTGTCCCATCGACTATTTATAGAATTTTTGACCTAAGTCTTTGTAATAAATTCTCAACAAATCATCGAGACATGAAGATGGGTTTCGTTGGGAAGACTTTTCAAATCATCGTCGGTGATTACATGACGCTTTGGGAAATTGTTAACCATTTTTCTTTTACTGACAGATATTGGTATTCTGTCATGACAACTTCTGACCTTTTCTTTCTTACCGACAGATGTCAGGTTACATTGGCAATTTAGCCATTTTATAAGTTGACCGACAATTTTCGGTAAGTGTAAATAGCTCATCATTATGTTCACTAATGATTTTCGGTAAGTGTTTACCGACGGGGTTGATTTCTCAGAATTGTAACAAGTAACATAATATGCATCTTTATTCATGCAGATTTTGACTTTCTATCAACTTTATAATGGAACTGATGTAAAATATGAATTGGTGTAATGCAGTTCCATACTTACTTGTTCAGCTTAAGTAGGGTTGGTGATGTCACCAGATCCATTGGATGGGGTGACACCATTTGCATTGCTTGGTCCAACTTCATCATTGCTTGAAGCTTTTCTCCACATTTTATCTCTTGCCCTCTAGATATCTTCAATGGTGTTTCCATTGGGATATGTGCTTGTCTCTGTCAATCGGTCTTTGCAATATTTCTTGAGATGACCAACTTTGTGGCAATGTAAGCACGCCATTCTAGGGTTTGACCAGCCTCTAGACCTTTTGGTCCATGCTCTCATGCATTTTGCAGCAATGTGACCATATCTACCACATGTTGTAGAGTTTGTCCAAGTGTTGTAATCCCATACATATTGATTACCGATTCTCTTTGGTTGATAAGGAACTTCTTTACCTTTTGGCTTCCATGCTTGCCTTTTCCTTTTCCAGCATTCTTCAGATGTGTGTCCATTCATTTTTCATGTAGGATAGTATTTTTCCATGTAGGCTTTCTTCTTTGGCTTTTCTATCTTAGTCTTACATTCATAAGCCTTATGTCCTTTCTTGTTACATTTATAACAGAATCCTATGAATGAAGATGTAGATGTAGATTTAGGAATATCTTTCATTTTACCTCTGCATACATTTGATGTGTGCCCTTGCTTTCCACAGTTCTTGCATTTTATATTTCTTGGTCTTGGATTTTTATAGACATTCTTTGATCTTGCTTGATTTGATGGTTCTCCATTTTTGGTAAATCCTATACCATTGTTGTTGTTGACTCTTCGTAGTCCTTCAAGAAACTCATCCATTCTTTTATTGCTTTCTTCAGCCTTTCTGATAATCTCATTATGTTGTTGCTAAATTATAACCTCATGTTTTAGATTTTTATTTTCTTCTCTTAGTTCACCGATAATCTGTATTCTCTCAATGAGTTCCACATTTATTCTGTTTGCTTCTTGACTCATAAGAATAATCTAATTTGTGATATCATGGTGATGCTCAGCATGTCTTTGAATTTCCAATTCCTTTTCTTGCATTTTCTCTGTGATCTTCCTTCTATCATCAATAGCAAGTGTTCTTTCTGCTTCGACTTGTCTAGCAGAAATCATCACATCAATCATTCTTACCATCTGGCTCTCTTGACCGATTTGCAGCATCTTTATTTTCTATATCAGATGTTGATTTATCTCATTTGGATTTGTGATGTTCTCTTCTTATGTGTCTGATATATTACTTGTATTTGATCCTGAAGATTTAAATAAATCTGGAATCTCTTCTTCTTGATAATATTTTTCATTGTTCTGGGTAGCCATACCTTTCCTCTCATCCAGCAGCTCTTTCATCTTGATTCTAGCTTCTTTATATTGTTCATAGAACATTTGTATCTCAAGATTTTTGTTCTCAATGTTCTTATCAAGTTTGTACTTCTCCATTGTATGATCTTTTCTCTTAAGCCTTTAAGCTTTCCAAGAAGAGACTTAGCTCTGATACCAATTGTTGGAATTAATGGGAAGTAGTACTGAGAGGGGAGGGTGAATTAGTACCTCTAAAACTTTTAACACCTTTCTTGATTCATTATTAGTAATCATACATTACTACATTACCAACCATCACTGTTGTTCTTTCTTATGTATGTATTGTTCATTCATAATCTTTATTGGTTTGCAATATTCATAGAAGCATTCATAAAAATGATAAACACATAACATAAGATATGGTATCATAGAAAACTCCTATTAGGAAGTAAAAAATGTAGTGGGGATGGCACCCACAAAACTTCACTATCTGCAGAATGGAAGGGAGTTGGTTAAGGCTTACAATTTGATCACTTTTGATGATCTACCTTGTTAGGAGTATTAAGGTGGAGACTTATTAAGATCTACTATGTTAAGAGCTTTAGCAACACTAATTTAAGTGTGCACTCAGTTATGATATTTTACAATAGGACCGTTAAGCCCACCTTTCTTGAAAGGATTTCATTAGTGTACTACACTTTTTAGAATGAGTACAAATGTTGACCTAACTATATACAATCTATAATTTCTGATTACAAATTCATTAAAGCTCTTAGAAGTATAATATCACCTTAAGTGATTGATGAATACCTTTTCTTTTCTTGTCAGTAGCCTCTGTTTTGTTCTTGAAACTGACTTGATTCTTTTTCTGTCCTTCTGCATGAATTTCTCTGTCTGGTCTCTAGTTGCTCTCCATGGCTACTATCTTCATTGAACAACAACTGTTCTCAATGGATTGAGCACCTATTTATACAATTATTTGACCTATCTTGGAATTCATGCATTACAATGTTAACTCTTAGATCCAAGGTTTACAACTTGACCTTGATCTTTATTTTGCATTTTTTAAATCAATAAAACTAATTAAAATAATAGTAAATACATTGTTTCCTCCGCATGTAATGGATTTATAAGTAAATCAAGAAGCTATAAATACAACTTTAGTAATTTATCTGACGTGGAAAGTCAGATCCACTTTTTGCGGGATGTAACTGACTGTCGGTTCTTGGTCATCGGTTTGAACTTGAAGTCTATTGGCATTCCTTTGTTTGAACTGTTCGTTGAGTTCCCTTTGTCTGTCGGGTTCCTCTTTGTGTTGTTCTGATGGGTTGCACTGTTGTTACTTGTCGGGTTTCCTTGAACCTTTTTGTCATCGGATAACACTTAACAGTGTTTATCGGGTAACCTTAGCATTGGGTAGTGCAGTGCCCTGTCTATTGGTGTTGTGTAAACTGATGGTGTGGATCATGTTTTTTCTCTAAGTATACTAATGGAAAAATATAATGCCTTCAAACATAGTTAGCATTAGGCTCAGTTTGTGATAGAGATGGTGTGTCTGGTTGTGAAGCTTTAGGAGATGGAGGAATGGTAGAAGAAGTAGATGTGATATGTGAACCATTTCTAGACATGGATTCTTGATATTGGTCATGCTTGAGATTAGATGAATCATTAGATGATTCAATAGGATTTTCAATTTCAATTATGCCATCATCTATGAGATCTTGGATTTTATGTTTCAACTCCATGCAAGATGAATTTTTATGCTTATTATGTCGATGATATGCACAATAGGTACTCAATAATCTTCGTCCATGTGATGTGGCTTGAGGTAATGTGATGAGGCCATTCTCAAGAAGTTCTTCCAATGCTGATTTATAAGATTGTCCCATAAGAGTGAAGATTCTTTCTAAAGGATAATTAGATTCTTCTTGACTTGGAATATCCTTCTTTTTCTGATAGAAAAGACTTTCATCTGATTCTGTCATAGTTTCCTCTACATTCTCTTGATCAAAGATAGGATGGTCACAAAACTATTCTTGATCAAAGATGGGATTATCATAAAACTGTTCTTAATCAAAGATGTGATTGTCATACCAAGATTTATCCATGTTGGAAGGAAGTGTGGAGATGTGAGAATCATGATAAAATAGCAAAGGACAGGTTGATCTTAATGAGGATTCATTGGATGAAGTATCCTTTTCCTTCTTGTTCAATTCCTGAAGTTCAAATTTCAAAGATTCAAGTTGTTTTGATAAAGTTGCCATAAGAATCTCTTCTTTACTTTTAGATATTGTAAGATTGTCTTGATGTATTTTCTTAGAAGATTGAAGAGGAGGTATGATGAATAATTTGATTGACTCACAAGCACTGAAGTGATATCTAAAGTGATGACTAAGTCCAAGACCAAAGGACAAAGGAGATAATGTCCAACTGAGATAGAGATAGCAATGACTCGAATCTTGAGTCAAGGTTGAAGAACCTACTTTCGCAACTCAGGATAAGGACAGTGTAGACAAATATGATAAGATTGAAATAGATAATGGGTCACTAGGACTAGCACAACAAATTCAGATTTCAAGACAACAAGAAATTCAGACTGTCAACAAATTGTAGTCAAAGACAAATGAGTGATGATGTTGATGAGAACGCAGATTTGTGAAAATTCAGACAAAACCTTCACAACAGAATATAGAATTGGACAACAAGTTGATAGATTCTCATCATTTTGATAGTAGATGCAAAAACTCAGACAAGAGTTTGGCAGCTTAACACCAGAGTGTAGATTTGGAATCATTGATCATTTTGATGTTTGTTTTGAATTTTTTTTATTTTTTTTTTCATGCTTCACTCATGCAAGACACATCAAGAAGAATGTTCATTGTAAAAATAATAGACACACCATAATCCTAGGTAAGCTAGGGTAATATCTGTTGAATTCCCACTTGAATTGAAGTTCAGCCACACCTACTCATAGCGGACAACTTAGAAGCTTGGAGGCACGGGCTTCTCCTTATAGTGCACTCACTTCTCAGGCACACCAAGCTTCGAATCCCAAGGGATTGTTATCTCTACTAAGAGCCATGAAAGTGTGGGATGTCTTAGTCGGTCTCTGACCTTTTGCGCCAACAGATAGAGGGATTTTGGTTACTAGAACAAAGTGTGTAGTCAGGGCATTTTTTTAGGTGGTTATACTTGTGGTAGATTAGCTCTGTAATGGAGGCCTCCCAGCCTACAAAACTTACATTCTGTAGGTTTTTACGCACCACAAGGGTACTGAGGCATATCTTCTTCTTGGTATAACATAATCAACACATGTTCACTGTGACACTACTCACAATGACATTTTTTATATACCGGTTTGGAAGGGCTTGGATTTAGCCTATTACCAGTTGGGCAATCCACTCTCACTGGCTCTGTTAAAGCTCTCAGTAGGTAGCCATGCTAAAGAATTTGTATAGATTTCTCTTTCACAAAAGATCCATGAAGGTGAGGGGAGAGGATACATCCATGCAAACACTTTAGACACATAAAAATATGACAATGATGTTTCTGGATTTTTGATCATCCCAAAATGGCGAGAGCATAATTTCCTGACATTATTGTCATCCCTAAAACACCAAATAGAAGTTCATTTTAAAAATTCTTGCATGTGCGTTCCTATTTTAATAAAACAAAAACAAGATGCAAGCACACTGTTTAGTATTCTATTGATCAAGGCAACCTACAAGATGATTCATTAGTAGTCTTTATTTTAGTCTTCTTTTTCAACGTCCTACAAACCATTGTTAGGATGTAATCAACAAGATAAGCCAGAGAACAACAAAGCCCAAAAATCGTCAGCATTAGAAAAATCATAAAATCATAAATCTGATTGCATACTCAGAAACTAGACAAGAAATCACGCACTTTCAATAAAAAATTCACTCAAAAAGGTTACCGCATGAGCCCATACGAAGCTCTGGAAGTTGCAAAACGTGGGATTAGGCAAGTATAGTCATCAAAATTTGCAATTTTTGATTAATCCAACAATAAAAATGAAAAACTAATCCCACCATAGTGATCGTTGAAAAAATATACCCAAAATAAAATAAAATAAAAATTGGAGTCAATTTGGACCAAATATGAGCCAGTTATGGTCCTTTAAAGTTAGACTATAAAAACCAAAATGCATATGGTGAAGGCAGATTTTTAAAAATCCTTACTGACGTCAGCAGTCCACAATGTTAAGTTTGATGGTTTGAATGTCATTGGGAAAAATTCAATATGCCTACACAATGACCTCTCAGAGGCCGTCAAGTTTAAGATGAAATTTTTGGGATTGGGTGGCAATTGGGTGGCTAGGTAGAAGCTGAGCGGGGTGTTGGTGGTGGAGGGAGTGGCAGGTTGGAAGAGGAGTAGAGGAGAGTAGAGGAAAAGGAGGGAGGCAGCGAAGTGTTGCGCAGAGGTCTCTAAGAAGGTGGCGCAGAGGAGAGCTGATCTGATAACTAATCTATTGACATGTGACCATGCGGTCTGACTCATAGTCAGACCAGCAATCCTAGATAATGAACAAAATTGGCAACTTTTTAAGAATGGCGCTCAGATCGCCATGTTCATCCAACAAGCCAAATGTAATGTCCCTTGTCGGGACTATGGAATATGACTATCAAATTTACAATGTTCTGATGCCACTTATGATGTCTTCTTATGAGAATCCTTAAAACTATGGGCCGATGCACTTAAAATCCGATGGCAAGGAACTTCTCTAAACCCAATACTTTTCCTATGAAATAGAATATAATATCTTGATACCACCAGGAATATTTACAGGGGTTGAATTGTAGCCACAGAGCTGACTATGAAATAAGCTCAAGAGGCACCTTAACTTGTCAACACCTGAAATCTTCACAAGGATTAACGAAAGAGGATTGGAATTGGGATTTGAATGTTGATGTATATAAATTGTTCATTCTCGTACCATGTTCTCCAAGCTAGGCATCTATCGCTTTGATTTTTGTGCGAGCCCCAATAGTTGTGGAGGTGAAATTATTATCTTATTCAATCACTACTAGCAGCTACTAGAGGAGGCAGGGGTTGTGCGTGGGTTGAGAGCGAAGGAAGGAGAGAGGAGTTGAGCATGGGTAGGGTAGCGCAGGGAGAAGTGGTGAGTGCAAAGTTGTGCAGAGAAGAGTAGCGAAGGTAAGGAGGAAGTAAGGTTTAGGGGAGACAATATAGAGGGAGCTGAAAAATGGAGTGTAGGGTAGGATGGTGTAGGTGTAGTGGAGATGGTGGGCGATGGAAGGGAGGGTGGGG